>JAFIRS010003380.1:0-138927 GCA_018342105.1 Gonioctena quinquepunctata
GGAAATAAACGGATGTAGGCTTCTCAACTGGTCATAACAGGTGACGCAATAGTCATAAATGACGTCACAACGCCACTCTGACCAATAATTTTAAATGGGACTCAATGGCAAGTGACAGCTCGTTGGAAAGGTATATAAAATACCTAGTCAGTAATACCAATTTTGTTTGGGTTTAGGATGATTTTGATTGATAAACTGAAGAAATACGAAAATTATAGTTTCGCATTTAATTAATAAAGATTTAAGAACCACTTCTTATAATAAGTGTCCAAAATGTGCTCCATCTACATCCTGGCAGTAATGCATCCTATTGCTAAACTCTTGTCGTACTCGTCCCAGTGTGTCAGCGGAATTGCCTACATTCTTCAACAATTCGTTGTTTCAGAATGGCAATACTGTCAGGTGCTGTAGCGTAAACCTTAGATTTCAAGTACCCCCATAGAAAAAAATCTAATGGTGTAAGGTCCGGTGACCGAGCTGGCCATTCGATCGAACCTCGTCGTCCAATCCATCTACCACGATATTCTTCATCTAGGTAACGTCTTACTGCACCGTAATAGTGTGCAGGAGCACCATCTTGTTGAAACGTTATTTCCAAGTTGTCGAATTCATCTGGATTATCTTCTAGAATTTCAAGAATTAACGCCTCAATATCATTTTGTAACATCTCCAGATACAATTCACCGGTTAAGTTAGCATTGAGAAAAAGAGGCCCAACTATGTGGTTTCCCAAAATACCTGCCCAAACATTTACTTTTTCTGGAAATTGAGTATGTTTTTCACGAAAGATGTGAGGATTTGTGTCACTCCAATACCTCACATTTTGAGTGTTAACATTTCCATTGAGAAAGAAAGTACTTTCGTCACTAAAACAAATTGTCGGTATGTAGCCTGGTTGTTGGTTCATTTTATTGGACATAGTTTCACAGAATTCTAGTCTTCGGTCGGGGTCATCATCTGAAAGTCGGTTCGCCATTTTTAATTTGTATGGATGAAATTTGTTTTTAGCCAACACTCTATGTACTGTCCTTTGACTGACTTCACAGATAGACGCAACTTGGGCTGTGGAAGAAGTAGGGTTTACTACCATTTCTCCAATTATGTCAATTTTTTTGTCATCACTAATTGTTGGTCGACCAGATCGTTTGGCATCTTGAACACTACCTGATGCTTCAAACTTCCGAAGAAGCTCCCTCAAATAAACCCTCGATATAGGGCGATCGGGGTACCTCTCATTAAACAGTCGTTCCGCTGCATGGAAATTGTTTCTACATTCACCAATTATTAAGATAGCTGCTACTTTGTCGGCTACAGTACGTACCATTTTGCCTATGTAAACACTTAAACGTCTCGTTAAACAATAGCTTACGTAAATTTTCAAGGTATAAACACTTTTGACAAGTAGAGAATTCAAAAACGTCAACCTTTTTGACAATTAACCAGAGGCGTACTTTAAAATCTTTATTAATTAAATGCGAAACTATAATTTTCGTATTTCTTCAATTTATCAATCAAAATCAGCCGAAACCCAAACAAAATTGGTATGACTAAATAGGTATTTTCAATACCTTTCAAACGAGCTGTCACTTGCCATAGGGTCCCATTTAAAATTATTGGTCACAGTGGCCTTGTGACGTCATTTATGACTATTGCGTCACCTGTTATGACCAGTTGAGAAGCCTACATCCGTTTATTTCCACCCTCCAAATTTCATTATTATAAGTATACCCGTTCAAAAGATACGAGGGGGGGAGGGGACTTTTGACTAGCACTGTATAATAAAAGATATGATTTTTTGAAGTGCGCCCTTACATACTTCGATATGGGCATTTTTTATCATCATGATCTACGGTCAATATTGTCTTATTATTGTTGACCTAAGCGTTATTCTGTAAGTTCTAAAAATAGAAATATAATATTGTTTGTTCTAGGTATACAGAACAATCATCCTAATATAAATGAAACGTTGTCAGGAAACAGACGCATACGGTTGTTATTATCGCAGATTCCGGCGCTTTACACCAATTTCTGTAGTTTCCCGCCTCTAATTTCTTCACGCAACGTGCAACGTGCCATCGTGCAGTATTGTGGCGGTCATAGGTGGGTGCAGTGTACATCATGGCGTCACTTTATCAAATTTCTTTCATATGTGAGGAAACATTGTGCGACGGAGATACCGTAGTGGTTAAAGCAAAAGGCTTGAATACATTAAGGAGATCTAGCCAATTGCGAGAAGACGGCAATAGCAATACAGAGTTGGTAAATCAACAAACAGTCACTGTGCATGACGCGTGTCGCAAACGTTATATAAAACCTAAACTTCGCTGTACAAAGCTTATGTGCCAGTAACACCAATCATAAACGTTGACACGACCGTGCATGTTGTTGACGGTGGCTTCTTGCTCCATCGTGTTGTGTGGGGCTGTCAAAATTCATTTGCAATGATTTTTGCAAATTACATTCATTATATTACAAGGCATTATGGGCCGAGTACTATTGTTGTTTTTGATGGATATCCCGAATGTGAGACAGAAACAGGTACGGAATCTGCTGAAAGAAACCGCCGCTCTAAAGCAGCAAAGCAGCACTGATGTAATCTTCGATGAATCCATGATTCCAATTGTCTCGCAAGAATTTTTTCATCGAACAGCTTCAACAAAAGGCGCCCCATCGCAATGCTGCAGACAAAGTTGGGAGCACAGAATTACACTTTTAAGCAGGCGGTCGAAGCCGCGGATACATTAATTGTGCAGACTGCTATCGGACTTGCTTCCTCTTTTTCCTCCGTATGCGTTATTGGCGAAGCGTAGATTTACTTGTGCTGTTGACTGCTGAGGCGAAGAGAATAAGGAGGATATGTTCTATTCACCTCGGAGCTTCCAATATAACGCTGGCGAAATGTTTATGCTGAGGCAGTATGACGCAGGCAGCAAACATCGTACGTTGGATTCTCAAATCAATCAAATCAAATCAATCAAAATATACTTTATTGTCAGAAGATTTTGCATCCCATAGACAAAGATTTGTAGGTATAAATATAAACATAACTAAGGGTGTATAGATAAAAACTAATAAATTAGACAAAATTTGAATATAACAATCACAGATACAGTAAAAATAAAATAGAATACACGTAATTTTAAAATGATTCATTATAATACTCATATAAGCTTTAATAGGGTCTGTCAGCTAGCAAGTTTCTCACTGCTTTCTTGAATTGTACGTTGGTCAGATTTGCAGACTTTATATCTACTGGTAAGTGATTGAATAACTTTCCACCATTATACAAAATGGAATAATTGATTAATGTTGAGTTGGGTATGGGAAGTCTGATATTACATATGCTATTACGAGTAGCATAAGGAGAAGAAACAAAGTCGAACTCCGTTTTATGTTTGTACACCAAGCATACAGTTTCAAGAATAAACAGTGCAACGACAGTTAAAATCCTATTGGCCGCAAAATAATTTCTGCATGATTCCCTAGGTTTGACTCTACAGAGACACCTCGCAGCCTTTTTCTGCAATATCAACACAGAAGGGTTGCACTGCATGATCCCCAAAAAGGTATTCCATATCTTATTTGGGAGTCAATTGAAGCGTAGTAAACCGTTTTTGCTGTGTGAAAACCCAGCTCATTAGAAACCACCCTCACTGCATAATATCTGGAGGCAATTTTTCTCTTAAGTTGTCTGACGTGTTCGTCAAATTTAAGCCTATTATCAATAACTACACCCAGAAATTTTGTGTTCAATTTGTTTTCCAAGATATCATTGTCTATTGAGAGTTCATTTAGCAGACATTTAAATGTTATTTTATTTGTTTTGGAGATATTCAAGGATAATAAATTAGCATCACACCAATTTTTTACCTCTTCTAAATCAGATGATATTTTTTTATGTAGCTCTGCTGAGTTCTTCTCCTTCCACAATATTGTTGTATCATCCGCGAAGAGAGTAAAGCTGCCAGATATATCTATCATAGTCAAGTCATTAATATATTACAAAAACAGAATTGGACCTAACACAGAACCCTGTGGCACCAGATGTAATTGCCCTGCTTTCTAAGAGTTCCGATGTTCTTACCATTTGACTCCGCCCTGAGAGGTACGATTTAAACCAATTGTACGTCGCCCCTCTGCAGCCATACCGATGAAGTTTTTTGAGTAATATTTCATGATTAACGCAATCGAAAGCCTTCGGAAGGTTACAGAAAATTGCGGCGGCTACTCCACCAGCATTTATTTCTTAATACGTTTAATAAAGGAAAGAGAATATTGCATCACTTGTATCTTTTTCCGTCTGGAACCCAAATTGGTTGTTGCTCATGATATCATGCAAATTTAAGAAATCATTCAATCGTTTCTTCACAAATTTTTCAATAATTTTCGTCAAGGTTGGAATAAGAGAAATGGGTCGCAGATTGGAGGGATTATCCAAATCACCACCTTTATGTAGGGGAATAACAATTGAAGTCTTGAAGGAAAGAGGGAATGAGCCAGTTTCGAAGGAAGCATTAATCAGATTAACTAATGTTTCCAATGCATTGACTGGTAGATTCAAAAGTATTTTGACCGAAATCTCATCATACCCAGCGGCATTTTCATTTCTGATGTCGTCCAGGGTTTCAATCAATTCATGAATATCTGTGTTATACAAAATAAGGTTGTCATTAATATTGATATTTTCCAGATTGATTAAAGGATCATAGGGCACACGAATTGTGTTGCTTAGCTTTCGAGCAATGGTGCAATAGAGCAATAGAATTCGTTGATTTTGTTGGGATTTAGTGGGATATCAACCTTTGTTTTCTTTGATTTTCCTCTGATGTCATTAATTATGGACCAGGTCTCTTCAATTTTGTTATTTGATTCTACAATTCTGTTTCTGTAATACATTTTCTTCGCTAACCTGATGGTGGATTCATAGATTTTACGGTGCCTCGTGAAGTACATACAAATAAATTGGTCATTCGTAAATTTCCTAATATAATGCAGTGAAAGTTTTTCGCGGACTTTATCAGTCCTTCCGTCACCCACGGCTTTTTACGCTTCATTTTGATTTTCTTTTAGGAAAAGACTTATCAAACACATCCAATAACACGCTGTGAAATTATAAGAACTGATCATCTTTGGTCAGAGTGCTCTCCCAGTCAATTCCGATACAATTCTGATAGAACCTTTCTTGGTTTGAGCTACTGTACAGTCTACCATGTTTGCATATGGTATGTTTCTTTGGCGACTCTAGAAGAACAGAACATATTACTGATTCATGATCCGACAACCCGGATGGAATAACTGTGCACGAATCTATCTGCTCTTCTAGACTGCTACATACATAGTCAATGCGAGATGCGGATAATTGAGAAATACGAGTATCTGCGCTTACGTGCATACTCAAGTCAAATGATAAAAGTAAATGTTTTAGTGAATCCCTAGCCAGAGATTTACAGTCATTATAATTTATATTAAAATCCCCTGTTGATATGACCCTATAATTACTGGGCAAGTCAGCCAGGAAAAGCTCTAGGTTACTTAAAAATATATAAACATCTGAGGAGGGAGATCTATAGAGACATACAACATATAATTTATATTTTTTGCTGAAACAGATTGTAAATTCAAAGGTTTTATCCTCCAAAAGGTTTTTGAACTTTTCAATTTGAATGCGGTATACGAATTTTGTACGGGCCGTTTCCAAAAATTCTTCTCGCGTCACTGCCACCAACATCCGATGCGTGCCATCATCATTCATTGCGAACTTATTGTCAAGTCCGGAGCTGGCGGGGAGTTCAGAAACCTCCAGAAGATCATGGATGGCGGAAAACAACAACAGGACTAGAAGCAATGCGTATCTGAAAGGAACCAGCTCCAAAGGTTTTACTTAAGAGTATCTTGTGCAGATGCCAGAAAGGTTGTGGACCTGCTTGTGGTTGCCGTAAAGCAGGATTAAAATTTTCGGTTTTGTGTTTACACTGTACTGGGACGTCCTGCGAAATCATTCTTGACCAGATTGTGCTAGACGACGACAATGCAGAAGCTGCCAAAAACGATTCAGATCAAATACAGGACGATAAGGACCAAACAGACCACGCCGAGGTTGCCGAATATGGGGCCGAATTGATGTTTGACGATGATAACAATGAACGCGACTCAGCTTAATGTCATAAGCGACACAAAGTGAAATAAACCCCGATATCGACAGTGGAATAGGCCTCTTGGGAATACCACATTAAAAAAAACGCGATCACTCTACTCAAAGGTGGTGTGGAAACGAGTTGAAAATTATATTTTTTATATCATGTTTGCACAAAAATAAAAAAGTTAGTGTATACACTAATAACAAAATATTGACCGTAGATCAGGATAATTAAAAAATGCTCATATCGAAGTACTGTAGGAGCACGCTTTGAAAAATCATATATTTTATTATAAACGATGAAGTGTATCAAATCGGGCATGTGCCAACTCGGAAAATATTACTCTCAGAGCACAAAAATATTACAGAATTGATTGGTCTTGATTGTCTTAATCCGCGATGAAAATCGGATTTTGTTAAAAATTGCAAATCACCCCTCAACTTTGGCGCGCCGTAGAGCCAAAACATGCGGATGTCAATCGTGCACAATATTGTTCTCTACATATTTTATCTGATTTTTTTTTATTAGCACCTACCCTGACGGTGCTATTCTCTACCAAGCGCCGCGAGTCAGAGTTTTCATCGCCTCACCCCTCGAGCGGCAACCCCCCGAGGTCGCAAACTCAGGTGTACTATCAGGGAACCTATCTCTACCATCCCACAAAATTTCATTTTTTCCGACCTTTTGCGAATAGAACCCCTTATTTTCTACCCATCGCTTGGCCTATAACCATATTATGGAAAATTTGTTCAAACGTCGGAACTGAAATGCTATTGGGAAAAAATATACGTGTTGTTTTCTCAAGATCATTCAGAAAAAATCATATCTCTCTTCTGGTTCCCCTGAATAAAAAAAAGAATCAATGTTACTTCTGCTTATTTCACTACGGCTATAGATCTGCCAAAAAGTTAAATCTCTTAGAAAAGTTAATAATAGGAGGAAAAAAATATTTCCTAAAAATGTTCAATGTTCGGATATTGCTGGAATAATTGAAACTACTGAGTCCAATGTCACCCTGTCCAACCTGTCTCAATGCTTGGTCGATCAGAGAACCATATGCGTTTCCAACACAATAACTACAAAGTATAAAAAATGACGATCAATCATTACCCAAACTCAAGATTGAAATACGTACCCACCGCCGCCGTATCTTGGATTTGGGGACATATTCAGCTTTCCCTGTCCCTTATCCTGTCCAACCTGTCTCAATGCTTGGTCGATCAGAGAACCATATGCGTTTCCAACACAATAACTACAAAGTATAAAAAATGACGATCAATCATTACCCAAACTCAAGATTGAAATACGTACCCACCGCCCCGTATCTTGGATTTGGGGACATATTCAGCTTTCCCTTGTCCCTTTATCCTGTTCGACCTGTCTCAATGCTTGGTCGATCAGAGAACCATATGCGTTTCCAACACAATAACTACAAAGTATAAAAAATGACGATCAATCATTACCCAAACTCAAGATTGAAATACGTACCCACCGTCGCCGTATCTTGGATTTGGGGACATATTCAGCTTTCCCTGTCCCTTACCCTGTCCAACCTGTCTCAATGCTTGGTCGATCAGAGAACCATATGCGTTTCCAACACAATAACTACAAAGTATAAAAAATGACGATCAATCATTACCCAAACTCAAGATTGAAATACGTACCCACGCCGCCGTATCTTAGCTTTGGGACATAATCAGCTATCGACTTACTGTCCCTTACCCTGTCCAACCTGTCTCAATGCTGGTCGATAGAGACCATATGTGTTTCCAACACAATAACTAAAAGTATAAAAAATGACGATCAACATTACCCAAAATTAAATAACGAACCCACCGCCGCCGTATCTGGGATTTGGGGACATATTCAGCTTTCTACTTCAGCATTTTGTGAAATAAAGTGAATTCAAACCTAAGAAGAGCTCTTGTATGTGGAAAACACAAATATTCAATTATTCAGGAACAACTCTTCTATCACATTGTTTCAAATCGGCCTCGCCTTGGGTGCTTTATTCCTGAATTCAAGAAAGTTCCCAAAATCTTTCTATAACTGGTTGTTTCAACTCTTTGTGATCTCTACATCGAAAATAATTTTGTTTTTCATGTATTTCATGTTCACTATAAAATGGGGTCGAAGGAAGCTAACAACATTTGTCAAATATACATCTAGTTTCTTTGCTTTTTCATGAACATTTCTCAGGCTCCCTTTTAATACTTCTCGTAGAACTCACATATAAACAATGTGCATGTTGCTTGATTTCAGAAAAGTTTGTTGTTTCAGAATTCGTACTGCCACTGCACGGCATCGACTGACAGAAGGACAATCGGTGCTTCTCAAAATGTTTTCATGACGTGATTTGGGTGATTTAAAAGAAAATATATTTTATCTATTGTGTTTGTTTATGAAATTGGTTAACACACCTATCATTCAATAAGTACTACAATAAGTTGTATAATAAAAGTCATCCCATAACTGTTTTCACATTTTTTTTTATTTAATAATATGCATTTTATCATCATATATCCTTATTACAATTACATATTTATTCTATAAATCAGAAGAATATCCTTTATCCTCATGATCACGATCTAGTAGAATCAATTGGGAGAAAAAACATTGAAAATTCATCGAAAAATCCGCTGTGTGACACCCCAGAACTTGACCGGTACGGTCTTGGGAGAATGGGGTTATTTTGAAATGAAACATTTGTAGGACTGTACGAAGTCAATTTTATCGGTCAATTCACCGGTTAATTGACCAAGGGAGATATTTGACTCCAGTCAATTGAGCGGTTCTGCTGAATTGAGTCGTCCTAGTCAAAGGCCAGGTGGGTGGATGGTAATGTAAATCAAACATTTGTAGCGACAACCCTAAGATCTGCCAAGGCAATTCTATACCACCGTTTTCGCAATGAAATTACTTATATTGTCATGAATAATTGATTAGCAAAAACGATGGGCGTGAATTACTAATAACAGTTTACCAGTTTACATCTGGCAACCCGGTATTACGTCCAGGAAAAAGTAAGGAAACCTTACTTTGGCGTTATATGTACGTCTTTCACTCTCCATTGCTACTATTTTTCTAAAGATTTAGGATGACCGTAACTATCGTAAAGAAGTTAATTAAAAGTTAGCTTGCCAGGATATGGCGCGGCAACCTAATAGTTAGAGAGCCGCGGGTCTAAAACCGCGATGAGAAATATTTTTGAAATCGGGCAGGTCTCACTCCAGTACAAAGGAAAAATGTCTATCGACTTTTTCGACGATTTGTATATGTCTTTCGTTATAATAATTTTGTTTAGAAAGTGACTAGTAATCATCTGACAAAGCAGAAGACGATTTGGATAAGGCGCACTGAAAATGTTGGGCCCCAAAATCGATCATCGCAAAAATTCGACGTCTTCGATATGCCTAATTTTGTGTTCCTTTACTTTGTTATGGTCTTTACATCGGGAAAATCAGAGTGGAGAGACTTTTTTAGTAGGGCCCAGCCTCAGGGTTGACCAAATGAACAAATGGAAAAACTCGCGGGCGCGGCTAAGTTGAAAAAACTTGAGAGGTGTCAAGGGATACCCGGATGGACCGAAGTTCCTTTCGATTAATTAGTGAAGGAACTGTAATAATTTTTTTTTTTTTTAAGTTATAATAATATTTTTCATATATATATATATATATATATATGTGCACTCTGTCTGTCTATTCTTTCGTACACGTCATAGATGCGCGGGACTTTGTTAACACAACAGAGTGTATATATATATATATATATATATATATACTCTCTCGACTTCGTAAACACAACAGCGCATAGGTTAGAACACGCACGGCTTGCTAAATACATACGCATTGATATTGTAATATCAAAATATAATTTGCTTTTGAATTTATTAAAGTTATGACGCGTACACTTGCTAAACACACAATAATGGAGAGATTATAACGCGTATGACTTGGTTAGCACAATAGTAAAGAGAGGTTATAATGCGTA
Source organism: Gonioctena quinquepunctata (assembly GCA_018342105.1). Classification (NCBI taxonomy): domain Eukaryota; kingdom Metazoa; phylum Arthropoda; class Insecta; order Coleoptera; family Chrysomelidae; genus Gonioctena; species Gonioctena quinquepunctata. Next base: position 10,128 of record JAFIRS010003380.1, read on the forward strand.
CTTGCTAAAAATACATAAGCATTTATTATTGTCTGTATAAAATCTCTACTTACCCAACTCCATCAGCAAAATCCGGAACTTGTGCAGAAACACTGTCAGGATTCATTATTGGATCCTATTTTTATTATTTATTATGTACAAAAAAACTGTATACACTCAACAAAAATAATCGTCGCGACACCACACTGTTCAATGTGAAATAGAAAGACGAAACGAAAATAACTGGCTTGCTTTCTATGAGAGAGAGAGAGAAAGACAGACAGAGAAACACGCGCACGCCGCAACCATAGCGAAAGTCTCGTTACAACTTTTGGTCTTAATTTATTCCGTCTAGCCCTCTTTCGCAACGCGCGATAAGGAACTACGTTCCAAAAATCGAAAACTGCATTTGGGTTCAATCTTAAGCTTCCAAATTCTGCAGGGAGCTATTTCAGAGGCCAGAGAATCTAGTTTTCAAAGAAAAGACTTTTTAGCCAACTTTTCACACCTTCCCACCCCTCCGAATTTCCTCTATTTTCTCTGTTTATTCCTGGTGATCTTTTTCGTTTGAAAATTTTTCTCATCGATAAGTCAGTGCATAAAGTTCATTAAACTTACCTATACTAGTAGTTGATGATAACAGGAATACATTTCAACCCCTGTATAAGGGCTGTTCGCCCTAGCTGGCTCAAATAATCTATTTGAGCGAGGAAGAGCACATAAATGAATTTAGGGAGATGAATGAATGCCACCAAATGAAGTATTTGGAGTTAGGCTCTTTAACAGTTTATAAATAAATAAAGTTAAACAATTCTTACCGAAAAATATATAAATAAAGTTATAAACAATTTTTACCAACAAATTATCAAAAATGATTTTTGGTATAATACATTCTCTCACATAAGATCAATTACAACACTTTTTTTGGTTACAAGTTGATGATTGAGTATTAAAAGTGTAAATATCTCCTTGTGATTTTTTTTTCTAGTTGATATAGCTTACAAATCTTTTGAATCGTTCAAGAAAGTTATAACAAGTTCATTAAACTCTATACACTGAATTATCGATGGAAAAAATTCTCAAACAAAAAAGATGACCAGGAATAAACAGAGAATAGAGAAAATGTAAAAGGGTGAGAACGGGTGAAAAGTTGTCCAAAAAATACTCCCTTTCGGAAATCAAGTTTTCTGGCCCCTAAAGAAGCTCCATGCAGAATTTGGAAGCTTAAGATTGAACCCAAGTGCAGTTTCCGATTTTTCAACTTAGCCGCTCCCGTGAGTTTTTCAAATTGTTTATTTGGTCAACCCTGAGGCCGGGCCCTACTAAAAAAGTCTTCCACTCGGATTTTCCCGATGTTAAGACCATAACGAAGTAAAGGATCGCAAAATTAACACGTTGAAGATTGCATGAGATTATGCGTATGCCGCGCTTGTTTTTATACAGGGCGAGCGCGGCATTAATGTGATGCCGCACAACATATTTTCCCTCAGACGGCGTGTATCTCATCGAGACTCATATTATAATTTGAGAAAAAAGTCCATCTTATCTCAAAGTGGAGTGGAATGGAATATTCCATGGAAATTCCTAATCATACCCGACAATGTTTATTACCCTCTTAAATAGGGATGGTACATGTTTTTGTTTTTGAAAAATGTTTTAATGTGTTACAATTTTTTCATGTTCAAATCTCATGTGAGTAAATTATTATTTTTATATTGAATCCATACATTGATGTAACCCCTTTTTCAGAATTTTGTCTTCGTTTTTGGCTGATGATGGACCTTTATAGGTCCGAAACATGTACCATCCCTATTTAAGAGGGTAATAAACATTGTGGGGTATGATTGTGATGATTGTGGGGTATGATTAAGAGTTTTCTTGGAATATCAATAATGCTAAATAAATGGTAAGCGATCAAGCGCCGGCCTGGCGACCAACTTATATGAGCCGGACCACGATTTAATAATTAGGATGGTTTTTATGGGGATCAAAGTGAAAAAATCAGAAAAATTAAAAAAATATTGCTGGCTGAGTGACTCCTTTATTCTTTGTACAGCCGTCCTCAACATGTAAAGCATATAAGAGACGTCGAATTGTAACGATGATCGATTTTAAAGCCCAAAATTTTCTAAAATAAATTTTGAGTAGTGCGCCTCAACCAAATCGTCTTCCGCTTTGTCAGATGATTTCTAGTCACTTTCTAAACAAAGTTATCATAACGGAAAACATATAGAAATCGTCGAAAAAGTCGATAGACATTTTCCCTTCGTACTGGAGTGGGCCCTGCCCGATTCCAAAAATATTTGGAAAGTTGGGGTTTTCGAGGGATGGACTTTCACCTCACCAAACGGAAGACGTATGTGGGTCATCGCGTCTCAGAACCCGCGGCTCTCTAACTATTAGCACGTGTTTATTTATACAGAATCTTGTATAAAATATATTCAATTAGAAAAAAAAAAGAGGGAAATCGAAATCTTGTACAATGAGTGCTTCAGCTGAAATGTTTCTGAATTGGAATGATTGAATATAACTTTTTTTATCGTAAAAATCTGAGCTGTTTCAGTGGCTTAAGGAGTTTCAATAATTGTTTGCTTCATTTATTCGACTATATACACAGTGGTTGGATTGCGAGTAATTCGAAGAGCTATGTTTGCCAAGTTAGGTTAGTTTGTGTTTTTTTATTACGTTAGATGGGGCTTAGTTAGAAGTATTTGGATTACAAGAAATTTGTATAACTATATTAGCTGGTGGCTGTTCTAGTTAGTTGTTTGCTCCATTTATTCGACTATATACACAGTGGTTGGATTGCGAGTAATTCGAAAAGCTATGTTTGCCAAGTTAGGTTAGTTTGTGTTTTTTTATTTACGTTAGATGGTGGCTTAGTTAGAAGTATTTGGATTACAAGAAATTTGTATAACTATATTAGCTGGTGGCTGTTCTAGTTAGTTGTTTGCTCCATTTATTCGACTATATACACGTGGTTGGATTGGAGTAATTCGAAAAGCTATGTTTGCCAAGTTAGGGTTTGTTTGTGTTTTTTATTTACGTTAGAGGGTGGCTTAGTTAGAAGATTTGGATTACAAGAAATTTGTATAACTATATTAGCTGGTGGCTGTTCTAGTTAGTTGTTTGCTTCATTTATTCGACTATATACACAGTGGTTGGATTGGAGTAATCTCGAAAAGCCATGTTTGCCAAGTTAGTTAGTTTGTGTTTTTTTATTTACGTTAGATGGTGGCTTAGTTAGAAGTATTTGGATTACAAGAAATTTGTATAACTATATTAGCTGGTGGCTGTTCTAGTTAGTTGTTTGCTCCATTTATTCGACTATATACACAGTGGTTGGATTGCGAGTAATTCGAAAAGCTATGTTTGCCAAGTTAGGTTAGTTTGTGTTTTTTTATTAACGTTAGATGAGGGCTTAGTTAGAAGTATTTGGATTACAAGAAATTTGTATAACTATATTAGCTGGTGGCTGTTCTAGTTGGATGACGTCAGTTTGTAGCTTTGAAGTTATTTAGACAGCGACGAATTCGTATAATTCAATTCATAACGTTTCTTCCATAAAAATGTTCACAATTCATTTCATTTTACATTTTCGGGTTACAATCAGAATGTTTTGTTAGTTTACCAAATTAAAATATTACCGACGAAAAATTTTGCTGATAATATCAAATAACGTTTCTTCGGCAAACAAAATCCGTGACTCGATCATTAGAATATGTGTGTTGTGAATACCGCGATATTTTTCTAGGTGTTCACAGTTTGCGCCGCTTCTGGCACTATCGGCGATATATGGGATGTTAGTCGCCCACTGTCCAGGAACACAATGCAAAATCCCCGTTTTATCATGAAGCGTCGAATGCATTATCCGTTTTGTCAGGGGTTATTTTGTGAAAGATGGTATTTGGAGCCGAATGGGCGGGATTTGACTTCCTCGCAGACAGGGTCGTCACAAGAAATTGCGTTGTGCGTATGCAAGAAACAACAGAACAACATAAATCAATCTCTCAGTGTCATAATCAGTTGAATGAACAAGTGTAAAACGGTGCAGTAATTTCTTATAAGTATTGTTTGATCAACAATGAATATCTGGTAGTTCATTAATAATTCGTTTCCATAAACAAATGAGAAATACACAAAGGGGTATATCCGTATATCAGACACAGTCCTATGTTCAGTCATATTTCTGTTGATTCAACTAAAATAAGAATACAAATTCCGGATTTACCTACGTTAGGACATCTGTTGAGACAATTCAACATTAATTATTTAAGTCAAGAATAGTTACTTTAACGGTCAGTGCATAACCTGAAAACTTTCTTGGTGCTTGAAAGTGCTATATTCATTGGCAAAGTATTTCTAATAAGGTAAGCAGATGTTAGAGGTTATTTTCTTTACCACATGACACCACTAATTAGAAAATTAAATTGAACTTTTTCGAATTTGAATATAAAAGCTTCAAATTTCTATTTTAATGAGGTTTGCTATTAGTAAAACTACATCATTTGAAAATTTTAATGGTGTCTACATTGGGTATAGTTATTCTAATCCCAATTGGAACGGCAATAAAAATAAGAGCACTACGAGGAGTGTTCATATGCACTGCCCGGCAAATGGGAAATTTATATACTACCAGTGTTTTTACTTTCGAAGCATTCCTGGAACAATCATAAAAAAGTTCTATCGTGTGGAAGAGAATTCCTTCTCGAAACTTCTTCTGTCGGTCCAATTGGGATTAGAAATACTATACAAGCATATCTGTATGTTTCGTAAATCAGACTCTTAGTGTCGGAAATGTATACATGTGATATGTGGTGAGACTATTCCATTCTTTCCTCATAAAATCACCTGAGTAGATACCATAGAGAAACTAAAAATAAAGAGAGTTGTCAAACCTGCAGTAAAAGTTGGCACCACGTTTAGACAGTGGCGACATATCTCGCAACTGGCCGAAGTGAGTACAGTTTGTAAAACCGATTGAGATAAGGCGGGTTTTTCAAATGTGTTACTTTTATATGATTGATATGGAATATATTTTATAAGTGATCGATTTGCCATTCTTGTATTCCATATGAATGGTTGTATCATATAAAATACTGGAATGGCAAATCGATCACTAATAAAATATATACAGTAATCGATTCGTAGAATCTGTAAGTTCGTTCGTGGTTAACATAAAGTTCCAAAGTAAATCTTTATTTCATGATATAAGAAAAAATTAAACATCTTATAAAAAAGAATAATAATTGAACACTATAAAAACACATTTTATTATATCTAGGCAATGTACAACTACAGACAAAACAATAATAAAACTCCGAAAAACAACAAAATTAAAAATATTCTTCAGTCGCTTATCATCAAATCAACCAAAATGAAAACATTACATTTACAACAAACCTTCAATAATGTTGTTAATTCATTAGCACAAAGGAGACCATGTTCTTCGTACTTCCTCAAATGGTGATACGAAATGAAAACTGATGGATGGAAATAAGTACCAGTTTGTGAAAAAATGTCTGCAACTGATGGATGGAAATAACTACCAGTTTGTGAAAAGCAGCTTATATTTCACCTTGTGAAAGAATATTTCGAGGAATTTCAGCGTCAACTCGAATAACATGCCATTTTCGACGTTGGGTTCATAATTCAAGTCCATGGTATAATTTCTATAATTAATTTTTCGATGACAATTAACAGTAGAATTATTCTGAAATTATTACGAGGTTTGTCATTTTCTGACAAATGTCGAAATTGGAAAATTATCATGTCGCCAGTCGCCTGTTGATTGCGGGCAGCGCCTCCATGCGCGACTGGCCGTACCAAAAACTTGGTAGTCAAGATCGCCAATGTTTCAAACAGTCTCTTTATTTTTTATTTATCTATGGTAGATACCGTTCTACATAGTAGAGACCGTTTTAGAGGTCGTATCCAAATTCCGACACAAGTGACGGAGTTGAGGACTTCAACTGTCTGAATTATGTAAACGGGTATCCTCTGTTATTTTAACATTTAGGATTTATTTATCATTGCAATATTTGCTTTAGTTACAGGATGTCGACGAAAAAAACTGCAAATATAGCAAAAATGATTTAAGACGAGCTTTAGATGCCATAAAAAGTGGCACACCTTGTTTAGCTGCAGCTAAACAATATAACGTCCCACTACGCTTATTGGGAAGATCCAGGTATTTATTCAGAAAAATGTCGTAGTGGAGCACCTTCAGTACTAAACGATAAGGAATGAAAGCTATCAGTTCAAATGGGTTTCCTGTAACCAAAGATCAATTGCTCGACAGTGTCTGTCTTCTGGTAAAAAATTTAAAACGTTCTTTCATTTTCACACATGGAAGACCAGACCGTCAATGGTATGAATTATTTACTGAAAGGCATCCAGAAATAAGTGAAGGAATAGTACAAAACTTATGCGCGTTTCGAGCGACCGTAACTAAAACTAAAATCAGAAACTGGCACAAAGAAATCTAAGATTACTTTTTTTCATCTAAAATAAATATTTCTGATCCAAAAAGAATATTAAACACGGATGAGTCTGGTTTTTTTTTTTGCCAAAAGACCTTAAGACACTTGCTAAGAAAGGAAGTCACTTCATGATAGATCCGGTGATGACAAAGAGTGCCTGATTGTTCTTATAACTGGTAATACTGCTGGCCATGGTGATGTACTCATACGAAAGGATACCAAAGCATATAGTATCACATGTGCCTGAAGTTGGTGAGTTGGCAAGTCAACCAGTGGATGGATGATCTCCGAATCTTTTTTTGAATTTATAAACAACATTTTTTACGCATGGCTTTCATCTGGAAAGATTCAGTTTTCAGTAAAATTATACTTGGATGGGCACAAATCACACGTAACTTCACCTTTGACAGACTTTTGCAGATAAAAACAAATAATCGTGATAGTTTGCTACCGAATTCCACACATATTCTACAACCTCTGGATGTGAGGTTGGACAGGTGAAATAAAAGATAAGAGTTTGAAAGCAATTTGGTACAAAATGATCGAAGAATCTCAAAACAAAACAAAATATCCGAATATTACAATAGATATAGAAGGAGGACTAATTCTAGAAGAAGGAGGGGAAAATTTGGTTATATTTGGATCTGATGAGTCATTAACTGAAGATATAGAACCATATTGAGAAATTCCGAAACAAGTGAAGTAGAACTCATAGTTAGTCATAAGGAAAACGCTGATGAAGTAAATATATTAGAAGAAAAAGCATTGACGAAAACAAAAGAAAAGAAAAGAAAGTGACAAAGAAAGAAAAACCCATATGATAGATAGGAGTACAGGGGAAGAATTAGAAAACATTGAAGTGACCCCAGAAAACGAACTAATACCATTGAAAATGAGCAAGGAAGAGTGTAATCCGTCCATAAAGACGAAAGTGATAATATTTGCAGTAATACTAAACATTCTGAGATACTGCCAGGAGTTGTTATACCGTCTCCGTTTAAAAAATATTTATTCTGGCCTGAAATAAAAAAAAAAAGGAAACTCAAGGAATAGTCAAGTTAAAGTTCCTTCTGTAGACACCCCCGATGCTTGTAGACAATATATTTTTTTAAAAGAGGCAGAAAAAACAATTCAATAAAAAAAGGATAGAAAGAGATAAAGCAAAGAACACAAGTTGCGTCCAAATACTAAGGAAAAAAATATTCAGGAAAATAAACAAAAAAACACAATGGAAGAAGATAGATCAGAAAGTGAATTAGTTTCATTTCAAGATAAGGATGAAACAGAAAATGGGTCAAATTCAACATGAAGGTAGGGAGCAATTTTACTCAATTCCTCAGGAGATGAAGAAGCAGAACCCTCATTTTATGGCAAAATAAAATTTGGTGATTTCGTAATTGTCAGTTATTTTAGCGAATATTACCAAGCAGAAATTACATATAAAGTACCAAAAAATGTTAGCTAATGCAATGGCTAAGGCTGGTGGATGGGTGAAGCTGAAGAACGTTCGTGTTATTTTTTTTATATTAAACTTTAAATACACACAACCAAAGCAAGTATACTTTCAATACTTGAATTTTGTTTAGCACAAAACTTTTTTTTTCCACAATAATTTTCACAAAGAACCCAAAGGGTAAGCCATTGGTTCATGTCTATTACCCTGAAATATTGCATCGATTCAGATATGTCGATCAAATATATATATATATATATATATATATATATATATATATATATATATATATTATTCAAATATATATATATTCAAAGAATTGTACAAATGTACAAAAATAATTTTTTTTTCACAAATATGGGGTTAGATTTGCTCTCTGAGTACAACATACCTAAGCATAATTGCCTGTGTATGTGTTGTATCCAAGGCTTCTCTCAAAACTATTAGTACTGTACATAAACTATGCTAAAAATTTAGGCGGGCAAAAATTTACAAGAAAAAAGTATAAAAGGTAACTGTCACCAGTATAAAGCATGACTTCACACACATGTGTATTTTATATGTGCACATTAATTTTAACCAAAATTCTGATGATATTCGACGATTGGTAGAGGGCAGGGATAGCAGCAAAAAGGTGGGATGAGCTTTTTTTGTATTTTATAGAATGTTTCCTTGTTTCTCAGGATATAGATTTTTATTTCAGTTCAGTATTTCAGATGATTGCATAGTTTTCATAAAAGGCTCAGAAAAAACTGCTGGCCAAATTTTCAATGAAATAGATCAATTACTATCCAAAATTGAATTGACCCTCGACATAGAAAAAAACAACCAAATCAGCTTCTCAGACGTGACATTGACTAGAGTTGACAATAAATTAGATTTCAGTATTTACATAAGACCAACCCAAATTGATCATGTTATTCCATATTTCTCCAACCACCCTCGTAAACATAAAGAGGTTGCTTTTCCCAAAATTACAAAAAACTCAACATAATCAAGCAAATACCTCACAATAGTGCATACAATGATTGAGGAACTGATCAACAAAATCAAACTCAAACAAATTCAAGAACAAATCTACCCCAATAAATCAAATGAAAAAATGTGTATTCCACTAAAATAGCTACTAACCAATGCAAACATTTCATACAAAAACACTAATTCACAGGCCAAAAGTTGATAAACTCTAAATATAAAATCGATACTTTAAACAAAAATGGTGTTTATACGATTGCCAAGCCACTTATGTTGGAAGATCTTCCAGATCTCCCAAAACTAGAATAAAAGAACATACAATCAGACCCAATTATTCAGCTTTTGGTTTTCACTTGAAATTTAATTATCACTCCTCCAATCCAGAAACCAATAGCATAATTTTATACAATTTTAACTCCAGGAATAAAACAAAATAAGACTTTTATGAAGATCCAGAAATAAATAGAGAATGCTTGAATAACATATGTGGTCTCAAAACTGAGGTCAACTTAAATATAAATGTTGTACCATTACATTACAGATTATGTATATCCACCCGTGAGGTGTCAGGGCAAAGAATAGCACCTCAACCACTTCCGTTGGTCGTAAGAGGCGACTGAGCTGTCTGTCCTTCGCCCGTCCTTTTCGTTTCTGCCTTTACCTTCCTTCTCGAAGGTAGCCACTGATATTGATTATCTCCTCGAATGGATCAGGGGACTTTTGCAACCGTGGTTGTTACTCCTTTCTTTCGTCTAATTGGAATTCCTCACTCCCCCTTATGTGGGATAAGGGGTCTGGGGTCATCCACTACCTCTTCACTTGTCTCTATTCTAACTTTAGGCTGACATCGAAATGCCTTGTATGGAGTTAGGGTTTATGAAAACCATATATCTCTCACTATTTTCAACTTCTCAAGAAGAGCCTTTTCAAGCCAACCTCATATGAAAGTCTTTTCAACAGTTTTTTAAAAAGAATCGAATTTGTCAAGCCAACCTTATATAACACAAGAAGTTTAAAGTCTTTTACCAGTTTATTATTATAAAGAAATCGACTTCGTCAAGCCAAACTCACATAACTTAAAGAGTTTGAAAGTCCTTTCACCAATTATTATTATTATTATTAATTAATTCTTCTTCTCCAGCAATTCATCCACTTCCGCGGCATCAATCCAACTTTGCATCTGTCAACATCGCATTTGTCAGAAGTTATTCCCTCCAAACCTCTTATTATCCTTCTATTCCACCAAATTCGCAACAACACTTGAAAATCACTATCTATTTCCTCTCGAAGTTTCTCCTCAACTATACAACCACACTGCTTTTATATATGTTTTCAGAATATAATTTCATAAATTTTGAAAGACGTCATTACCCATTATCATAAATTTGTAAATCTGACAACATGGCACACAACGTGACTCTTGACAGCACGCTGTCTCCCCACGGCTGCCGTGCCGTTGGCCAAATTTTTCAAAAGAGGTTGAAATATACCAAAGTTAGGGAATTTTTATTATTTGAACTAACATTATAAATGTGTTTTTCTGAACCAGGAATATATAGCACATGTGAGAATGCTCACAAGTTATTACAACTTTTTGAAGTAAAACTTCTTTACGCACGCTTGACTTGGGGAGTAAGCTGGTGAACGCGTGACGAGAGCGTTACGAAAAGTGTGACCGGGCGAGGTGAACGGTCTCGACGCACGTTTGACTTGGGGAGTAAGCTGGTGAATGCGTGACGAGAGCGTTACGAATTTACGAAAAGTGTGATCGGGCGAGGCGAACGGTCTCGACAAAGGTGAGTGCGTATCTCATACTAGTTGCTGGCGTCGTAGCGTCATATGCAGCGTTCCTTTTTCCTTGTCTATTTTCTCCCTCTACTAATACGCGGCATTCTACTCTCGACATTGGGGCGCGTTTGATTCTCTGTCCTTTTCTTTTCTCTCTTTCTCCTTGTTACTCTTCCGTATTTCGGCCACGCGTTTCTACAATTTACTTCAGCAAATTTTTAAAATAGCATAACATAAAATTTAACTAATACGTAAATAATGAGATACTTATTCATTGTAGAGGTTCACCAATACAAATAATTGGTGACATCTTGATTGAACATGACAATAATTAAATGGAAGTTGATGATGAAAATCCCACTATAGATCATGTACAAAAACCAAGACAAATTATTGGAGTTGGGTAAATTAATTTTTATTTTATTTTTATAAACATTCATGACTCTAATAATAATTTACTAATTTTACTAAACTAAAATGATGAAATTATAGGTTATTAGAAAATTGATATATGTATATGTATATACATGTATATATTATACTTATATACATATATAAACATATATAAAGTGCTTCTCAAAAGTCCCCTTCCCCCCCTCTTATTTTTGGAACGATTATACATAAACAAGTGAAATTTGAAAACTGAATATTGAAGGTTGTAAACTCCCCTATTAGTGATGATAGATGACGAAATCGTCAAAGATGACGTCACATGGCCATTGTGACCAATAATTTTATATGGAACCCTACGGCAAGCGACACCTCTTTTAAAAGGTATCGAAAAAACCTATTCAATGATACTAATTTTGTTTGTATTTATGGCAGTTTTGGTAACTCGCTTTTGAAAAACGCAGAGCTGTGATGAATTAAATCAGTTTATACTAAAATTCCAAATTCAAGCTCCGCCTCTGGATAGTTGTCAAATAAGCTGACGCTTTTGTTAATCTCCCTAATTCGATGTTTTTGTAATTGTCCAAGTTTTTGTACATTTAATAATTTGTTCAACTGTTTTAGCAGCTTTTGGTACTTTCAATATTTTTGTACATTTTAATAATTTGTTAAACTGTTGTGAGCCGAACGTTTAAGTGCTTCAAGAAGCGAAATGGTACGTGCTTCAGGTGAATAAAGTAGCAGCGATCCTAATTCTTGGTGAAACTGGACAAAATATGCATGCAGCAGAACGCATTTTCAATGAGAGGTTTCCCGATCGCCCCGTTTCGAGGACTTATTTGATGGAGCTTCTTCGTAAGTTTGGAACAACGGGTAGTATTAATGATGCGGAACGATCTGGCAGACCACAAATTTCTGATGAGGAAAAAATTGATATACTGGCAGAAGTAATAGTTAATCCTACTTCTTCAACAACTCACGTTGCATCTACCTGTGAAGTCAGTCGAAGTACAGTACACAGGGTGTTGAAAAAAACCAAATTTCATCCATACAAATTGCGAATGGTTCATCAACTCTCAGACGACGACCCAGACCGAAGGCTAGAATTTTGTGGAAATATGGAAACTAAAATTAACCAATAGCCAGACTATGTCAAAACAATTTGTTTCAGTGACGAAAGTACTTTCTATCTGAATGGAAATGTAAATACACAGAATGTGAGGTATTGGAGTGACGCAAATCCTCACCTGTTTCGTGAAACACATACCCAATCTCCCCAGAAGGTGAATGTTCGGGCAGGTATCCTGGGAAACCACATCGTTGGGCCTCTTCTTTTGAATACCAATTAAACTGGTGAGGTTTATCTGGAGCTGTTGCAAAACGCAATAGAACCGTTAAACCTTGAAATTTTGGAAGATAATCCAGATGAATTCGGCAATTTGGAAATAACATTCCAACAGGATGGTGCTCCTCCACACTATTACGGTGCAGTAAGACGGTATTTGGATGAGGAGTATCTTGGTAGATGGATTGGACGCCGAGGTACAACGGAATGGCCAGCTCGATCACCGGACCTCACACCTTTGGATTTTTTTCTGTGGGGTACCTTAAATCGAAGGTTTACGCCACTGAACCTGACAATATTGACGTTTTAAAACAACGTATTGTTGCAGAATGTGAGGCTGTTTCCGCAGATACAAAAGTACAAGAAGAGTTTAAAAATGGGATATTTCACTGTCAGGAAGTGAATGGAGGTCACTTCGAGCAAGTTCTTCAAGTAAATACTGATTCTTAAATCTCTAATTAATATCATACTGAATGGAATTTAAATTTTAATGTTTACTAATGAGTCATTAAAACTGCCATAAACACATAGTATCATTGAATAGGTTTTTTCGATACCTTTTAAAAGAGGTGTCGCTTGCCGTAGGATTCCATTTAAAATTATTGGTCACAATGGCTTTGTGACGTCATCTTTGACGATTTCGTCATCTATCATCACAAGTAAGGAAGTTTACAACCTTTAATATTCAGTTTCCAAATTTGACTGTTTATGTATAATCGTTCCAAAAATAAGAGGGGGGGAGGGACTTTTGAGAAGCACTGTATATACATACATATAGATGGAGCTAAATAAGTTTTACTTCAGTCGTGTGGTCTAAAGCACACTAGTTTTTTATTCATTCATTTAATATTCAGTTTTACCTGTCCCGGTGTCGTCTGTCTGTATGTGTGACTGTCTGTAATCAAATCTTGCAAGTTAAATTTGACCCACTTCTGATTGTCCGATTGATTCGAAATTTGGCAGGAGTACATATTCCGGCAATGCATTAAGAGATTTCAGTTAGGGAAAAAAACAAAATGGCGGCTTTAATATAGCGGACAATTTTTGTGATTATGGTTTGATTTCATTCAAAAGTGGTATCTAGGAGTTTCCGGGGTCGGAGATTATGATTCCATTGTCAGAATCCGAAAATTCAACACGACGCTCCAAAATGGCGGACCAGTTTTTTTATTATGGTCGATTCCATTCAAAATTGGTATGTGGGGGTTTTGGGGTCGAAGATTTTGTTCCAGGTGTCTGTCTGTCTGTCTATAATCAAATCTTGCAAGTTAAATTTGACCCACTTCTAATCGCCTAATTGATTTCAAATTTGGCAGGTGTACATAATTCCGGTGACACTGCATTATGACATTTTTGTTAGGAAAAAAACAAAATGGCGGCTTTAATATTTCGGACAACTTTTGTGATTATGGTCTGAATCTATTCAAAATTGGTATCTAGGGGTTTTCGGAGTCGAAAATTATATTTTTTTTGGAAAAATCAAAAAAATTGACATGGCGGCTTGAAAATGGCGGACGAGTTTTGTGATTATGATCCGATTCTATTCAAAATTGGTATGTGGCGGTTTTGGGGTCGAAGATTTTTTTTACAAGCTTTCATTCATTTTACCGATCCCGGAGTCTGTGACTGGCAGGTGTACATAATTTCGGTGACAATGCATTATGAAATAGCGGCTCCAAAATGGCAGACAATTTTTATGATTATGGTCCGATTCTATTCAAAATTGGTATCTAGGTGTTTTCGGGGTCGGACATTAAGATGTCAAAATTCAAAAATAAATTAGATAGAAATTACTAAACTAGTTATTTAACATCATAAATACTAAAAAATACAAAAAAAAAGGAAATAATTTTTTTTTAAACAAGCTTTCATTATTGAATGAATGTGGTTTTTTGTGGAGGAACAACGTTTCTTGACATGTTTTTTGGGTAATTAGTTGGCCCTTTCTACACTTGTATAGATTTTCCTGATTATATTTTCATTTCCAGACTGTGGAAGGTTACCCAAAAAGCATGTCAAGAAGCTTTCATTAGTTGTCAATAAGAAGAACGGAACTAAAAAGTTAAAACTGAAAATAAAAAAAAATAAAGAAAAGTTTTTAAAAGGAAAAAATAGTTCATTTCATTGTTAGATCTAGGTTATTCTGTAAGTGACAGATTCAAAAGCTTGCTGCGGATATAAAATAGGTATTCTTGCGCACAAGATTTTGAATCTGTTACTTACAGAATAACCTAGATCAAACAATGAAGGAATTTTTTTTCAGTGCATTTGAATATCCAAATAAAAGCTTGTCTTTGAATATTTTTTTTTATAATTTTCATACTTCGATCAAGATTATTTTTCATTCTCATGCCAGGTATTGAACAATCCTCTATATTTGTACATCAAATATATATCATATATTTCAGATGAGCACTGTAGATGGCGAAGGCCGAAAGCGCTTTGCTCAAATATACATAAAATTTACACAAAATACAGAATTTTAATTTTTGAAATGAAAATATTGGCATCTAATGAAAGAGTTGTTTTCCTCTCGATTCCCTGACACTAGTGAAGAAACACACAATCCACAATCCTATTTATACATGATCCCTTCTCTTTTCCACTGCTTTCAGTTACTCTGGTCACTAGTTGAAACAACGGTGATTCGTTCATTATTCACATGTCCCGTCCAGCGTAGTATATCAGGAAATATTTTTTCATGAATTTGACATTATATGAGTTATGATACATCCCAGCGTTGGATGCCCACTCCCAAGAGAGTGCGAGGAAGCAGGATTCCTCTCGCATCTGCACTCCAGCCAGTGAACATATAGCAAGGACATTGTGACAAAGAATAGGAAGTAAGTGCGAATGTGGACCATCGTTTTCCCCCGCGATCTGACCCGAGCACTAATTCTCCCTTGACAGTGTGTGAGCGTCCTGTGTATAAATTCCCGCGTACGACCCGAAGTATATTCTAGTTCCCCTTCGAGTCCGAACGTTCCAAGAACTCAGCAGGATATATGTTACTGCACATTATTAATTCCTCCGGATGAAAAAAGAAACACGCACAATAATGCATTTCTAATAAAATGTCGAATGTGTCTTTTTACGATCACAATACTTTACAATATTACAGAAATTAAAAATAATTTGGCTATTGAATAAAATTATAGTTTGGAAAAACTAAAAAAACACGCATATATGCCAATAAGGACTAAAAAGTTGAAAATAATAAGAATAAAGTAATTGATTTACAAAAAACATTTTATCTCTGTTGACAGGTGACAAAATATAACTTTTTATGAATTACTTCTGTCCCCGGGAAAAAAGTAAGTACTTTTTTATCGGATATATATATATATATATATATATATATATATATATAATATATATATATATATATATATATATATATATACATAAGTAAGGGTAGATATTTAATTTTAGAATATTTTATAATAAAAAAGTTACATTTTCTTTATATCAAAATTACAATTATTAAATGTGCATTGCATGAATGACATGTCCTTTGAATTATTCGGTACAACAGTCGAATTTTCTTGTGTTGAAATTATATTTTTTTCTGCCATGGACACAACTGCTGTTGATGTACCTGGTCGCAAATCGGGTGTTATTTCAGCACTGCACACGTTCTAAGCACTTTATCAGCTATTTCTGTCATGTGTGCTAGCGATTCATCAACATAACCTTCAGCGTCCGTTGATGACTTCCAACCGCCATGTTCCTTCAGTGTCATCAAGTCTTGCCCAGATTCTACTGAAAGTGTAGCAGACGAACTTCGAAATGAATGACCTGTATATGAGTTAGCATTTTCCAGTTGAAGAAAATACTGTTTCAGGTACCTTATAAAACTGATTTTTACCCACAACCTGATTGATACATTTTCCATTGCGATATGCATAAAACAGGCGGCGATCCTTTGCTGCTGCTGGACGGAGGGCTATGTACATTCGGTAATATTTAATATATTCTTCAGTAACTACAAATCTCCTGTTCACATCATTCTTTGTTTGCTTTAAGTTTCACAGTTAATAACGTTCCCGAATCTTCAATATCATCTAATGTTACCTGGCTGATTTCACAAATTCGACAAGCTCCTGCAATCCCAAATACAACAACAACCTTGGCCATTAAATGAACTTCATCGGGAGAATTATTTAAAAAATCACTAATTTGTGTACTCGTAAAAATCGCAGCTTTCGTGGGCGTGCAACCTTTCCCATTTTGTTTCAGAAATGTAATTAGTTTGAAATATTTTGAAATGTCTACATTATTATTGGATTGTAACATTCTTTTAATCATTGAATAATTGGACCACACTGTTGATGGCTTTTATTGTTGTGCCAGTTCCGAAAAATAAGCCAATAACACCGTCTCTGACAGAGAACTGCATGTCTTTTTCATCTTCCATTCCATAAATCTTGAATACGCGGTTTCGTAAATTTTCTGCGATTTTGCTGGCAATAATTTTTGTAACGCTACTTTCGCTACATCTACTAACTCCGGTGGAGTCAGAGAAAACTTGTAATCAAACATTTTTTAACTTTAAATTATTCAAAATAACTACTAAAGAACCACTAAGTTCGCAATTTTCAAATCAAATCACATAATTAAATTAACAGACAGGTCTTATTGTCGGTATAAGTACAACAGCCTACCAGTTTGAAGATTCAAATTTTACATCGATAATTTTCTGACTTTAATATATTGTAATAAAATGTTTTTTCACGAAGTGATGGTAGGTAGCAAAGATCGTACGTTTAAACAAGTTACACTAAGATAATCCATCCTGTTTATTATTCTAAGTTGAATCGTGAATCTCCCAGCTATTTCCTCAAAATCTACCTCAGTTCATTAACTTTTTTACAATTTAAAAAAGTAAACGGTATTCTGTTAAAAGGCAAAACCTTCCAATCCACAAAAACTAAACACTCACCTTGGAAGCAGACGAATTGCACTACTCCTCAGCAATTAATAAATTGATTTTATATGTGGAATCGAGTAAAATAAAACTATAATCATGAATGAACGAATTATGAAACGAAGCAAGAAAATTATCAGTATCGTGGGGCGAGCAACATAGGTTTAAACAATTAAAAATTTTGCTGGAAATTATTTCCAATACATAAATATTTTCCTTTTGAATAGCAATACCAACATTACAACAAAAATCACAAGTTAATACGTTAAGCGCCAAATATAAATAATTTTTTTATTTTCCAATAAGACATAAAATGTATAGGAATAGTCAGTATACAATGTATATGAATAGTGAATATATAATATACAGTTAAAAGTAGAGTATTGTCAGCGGTAATTAACACACACACACATAAACACCTATGCTCAATGTACACATTTTGATAAGATCTAGCTAACTATTGAAATATTCTTCCAGCGAATGGAAGCATTTTTCAGTCAAGAATTTTCTCAAGAAGCTACTGAATTTTTTAATATATTTAACTTCTCTTAAACTTTCAGGTAAATGGTTGAAAACATACAAACCCATAATTGTGGGTGAATTACTAGAGACCTTGTATTTTGTAAAGGGAATATGGTATTTTGGAAGTCTCCCGTTAGAACAAACTTTTGTCTATTTTTAAAAATAAATACGAACAGTTCATAAATATAGACTGACATGAGGGTCAAGGTATTCAAATGTTTGAAGAGGTCCCTGCAAGAATGAGTACTTGGAACTCCCGCTATTATTCCAATAATTCTTTTTTGTGTCGAAAAGACGTTTTTAGCCAAGGTGGAGTTGCCACACAAACATATTCCATACCTAATTCGTGACACAACATGTGCATGGTATAGGGCCACTAGTTGGGGAATTTCAAGTATATGTTTGAGATTCCTGAACATGAAACATACAGAGTTCAGTCTTTTCATTGGGTTTGTACAATGACCCGTCCAACTTAAGTTTTCGTCAATAAGGAGTCCCAGAAAATTGGATTCCTCCGAACTATCAATGAATACATCATCACTCATCTTAATTCTTAGAGGATCACACTTCCATTGGTAGTTATGAAATCTTAAAATGTGGGTTTTCTGGGTGTTCATATTCAGGTGATTGGTACTGCACCAGTCTTGCATCATTTCTAGAACATTTTCTGTATCAACAAGAATCCGTAGATCATTTTTGTGCGAGATAATCAAAGACGTGTCATCTGCATACATTGGTACATGAACACCTTTCCAGAATTTATCTAGATCATTGGAGTAAAGTATAAATAAAATAGGTCCATCTATTCTAATGGTACACCTCGTACTCCATAATTATACAATTTCGATGTTAACTGATTATGATATACCGAGTCAATTGCCTTGCTGAGATCACAGAAAATCCCAGCAGGGCACTCGCCTGCCTCCATAAACTCTGTGACGTTTTTAAAAAAAGCAATAATAGCTAAATTAGTAGAACGGCCGGATAAGAAGCCATGTTGGTTTTCGGTAAAGATATTGCATTTATACAAAAATTCCAAGAGACGGTAGAGAAATGCGTACTCAAATACTTTTGAAAGACTGGAAGTAACAGTAATTGGACGATAGTTATTCATGTCGGTAGAACATGCCTTTTTGAAAATGGGAATAATTTTTTCAACTTTCAGACATTGTGGAAACTCACCGTTCAGAAAGGACAGATTTACCAGGTAGGTGAGAGGTTCAATAGTATTATCCCAACAAGCCTTTATTATAAAAAGCGGGATTTCGTCCTGTCCTGAGAAATGTTTATTTTTAAGCTTAGATTCTGAGATTGTTTTCAGTTCGAGGGGGGTGAAGGGATCAAGAAAAAATGAGTACTCATTGATATCTATCTTAAGCTCGTCAGAAATGTTACATTTTTCACTGATTTCAACACCGTTGTCTAGACTATGTAGCGGGGCATTTATAAAAAATTCATTAAATAAATGTGATACCTCGGTAGGGTTATCAAAGGTCATATCACCTTTTTTATAATTATAGGTTCTTGCATTCTCTTCTTCGTGTTACTAAGTTCAGATATTACGTTCCAAGCCGTTTTGTTGACGTTGCTGGAATTTGCGATTCTATTTTAGTAGAACCTTTTTTTCGAATCTCTAATTGAAACTTCATGATCTTTCTTAGCTTTTTTGTACTGACTCGTTAATTGAGGGTAATATTTTTTAAGATGGTGTAAATCCTTTAGTTTTATACTGGATTTCTTAATTTCATCCGTAATCCATTTTTTGTTGCTATTCTTATTTCTATCAAAATATTTTTTTAGTGGGAAATGTAAATTGAAATGAAATAAAAAAATATCCATGAACGCACTGAAAGATGGCTCGAGGGTTGGGTGTTTAAACACATCATCCCAAATATCTTTTGAGGGAGCATTATTGAAATTAAGAATGGCTTGCTCGTTGAAACTTCTTCTTATTTGAAAGGTGTTTTTGCCTTTTTCTATTTTTTGTTCGGGAATCTCCAACAATACAGTACGGTGATCAGACAGGTCATCATCAACGACACAGACAACGGTGTCTGCCACGTTTGTGAAAATATTGTCAATGATTGTCGCTGAATGATGGGTGACTCTCGTAGGCCAGTGAACTGCGGGTGTCAAATTAAAACTATCTAAGATATGTAAGAGCTTGTTAAATTTAACACTGTCTCTGGTTCAGATGGAGGAGTCAATATTGAAATCTCCTGATAAAGTGCTGTATACATGAGGAGAATATATGAGCTCCAGAACTTTTAAAATATTTTCTAAAAAGACATCAATATTACCACTTGGTGAGCGGTAACAAGTTGAAATAACTATATTCTTGTTATCCAATTTGCAGGACAGGCCACAGATCTCAAAATCCTTCTCAACACAAAACCATGTGGTAGAATGCGTGTGTCACGCCTAATTTTGATCTCGAGGCTTCGTAACATATATGTTGTGCCTCATTTCAATCGGTTCAATTTGGCGTCGTAGCACAGCTAGTATATCTCGCCTTACTGGTTTCTTTATTGAAAATTAAAGAGCGTGGCCAGGGGAGACAACCTATAGTTTTGGTCTATGAGTTTTTTGATTTTCTGTGATGGTGCGACACAGCATATATGTCTCTTTTTTTCTTTGTTTTTGGCCTAAAACTCTAATAACTACTCAAATGAAAACATTTATTAGAAATAAAAATGTGTATTACAAGAAATAGGAAACAAATGCATACTTCTAGAAAATACTATTAGTATGGACATTCAAATAGAATATTCCTTTTTTAGGTTTGAATAAAATGATGGTCAACAAAAAATACACAGTGGGATTTTTTACAGCCCACACATTGATATTTTGTACGTGAGGCTTTATTCAATGCTACTTTCCGTCCTTGCCCAGCTTTCATATCGCGGTAACACAC
This sequence comes from Gonioctena quinquepunctata, assembly GCA_018342105.1. NCBI lineage: Eukaryota > Metazoa > Arthropoda > Insecta > Coleoptera > Chrysomelidae > Gonioctena > Gonioctena quinquepunctata. Next base: position 30,903 of record JAFIRS010003380.1, read on the forward strand.
AACACTGCGCAAACGTGAAGACTGCTCCTGCAAAACATTTTCACTTTCTGGTGTGGTGGTTTCTGTAGTTTCAGAAATTTCCAAAACAAAGATAGACATACATTTTATCAAAACTCGATTATGGAGATTTTTTCCGCTAACTCGTTGCTGAACTGTCTTCATGGAGTGTGCTTAGAACCAGCACGTCCCTTTCATCACGCCAATTACAAACCATAAGTCCTTTATTTCGCATAAATGTCTTTAGGCTTGAGCTTTTTCTGCACAACTTCCTTTGGATTGTATTTTCGGTCACTACGCAAAGTGCCAACCAAATGCGTTTTTATAGTCAGAAATTCAGTTGCTAACGAGACACCAGTATAATGATTGTCTGTAAATAATGTGGCTACCTGAATCTAGCAGTTTATAATATAATCTTACAGGTCACGCGACATAAAACACATACCACGCAAATAAAGAGCTGTAATTCAAAAACGAAAAAAGATTTTTGTAAGTCGTTAAACTATGTAGATTTAACGCCAAAATGGACACAAATAAATTTAAAAAAACAAAAACACGCTTTTATAGAAACCAAACTAAAAAAATTGAAAATAAGTTTTAATAAATTTGAATTAAGAATAGTGAAAAAAAATTTAGAAATATAAATTAATAATAATGTAAATAAGAAAAACATTTATTTTATTTAAAAAAAATCGTGGGGTGCTTTTTAAGATTCAGATTGAGCACCCCACGCTTTTTGTTAAATAAAATAATTTTTTTTCTCATATACTTTATTATTAATTTATATTTATTGAAAAAATTCACACTATTCCTAATTCAAATTTATTAAAAATTTATTTTCTATTTTTTAGTTTTTTTAATTTTTTTTTTTTTTTTTTTTTTTTTTTTAATTGGTTTTTTTAAAAAGCTGTTCTTTAGTTTTTCTAAACTATTATTTATTTTCTACTTTTAAGTTTGGTTTATTCATAAAAGCGTGTTTTTTTAATTTTTTTAAATTATTATTTGTTCTAATTTACTATTAATTCCATGATTACTATTAGTAACTGTAATTATTTTCCAAATCATTGATGTGTACAGCTGTATTAATAGTCAAATCTCGATTTTAGAAGTCATCCAAAGATTTTAACGTTGTCAATATATACAGTGAGCCGCCATCTTGAATTTTTCAATCACGAGAGAATCATAATGTTCGACTCCAAAAACCCCCACATACCAATTAATAGAATCAGACCATAATCACAAAACTCGTCCACCATTTTGGAGTCGCCATTTCAAATTCTTCAATTTTCACGAAAAAATCATAATATTCGACTCCAAAAACCCCCACATACCAATTTTGAATAGAATCGGACGATAGTCACAAAACTCGTCCACCATTTTGAAGCCGCCATCTTGAATTTTTCAATTTTCACGAATGAATCATAATATTCGACTCCAAAAACCTCCACATACCAATTTTGAATAGAATCAGACCATAATCACAAAACTCTTCCACCATTTTGGGTCCACCATCTTGAATTTTTCGATTTTGACAAACGAATCATAATCTCCGACCACGAAAACCCTCAGATACCAATTTTGAAGCGAATCGGACCATAATCACGAAACTCGTCCACCATATTGGAGCCGCCATTTTTTTTTTTTTCACACAAAAATTTCTTAATGCATTGTCACCGATATTATGTACACCTGTCAAATTTCAAATCATTCGGACGTCTGGAAGTGGGTGAGAATCAAGTCCAAAGGAGTCGGTTACAAACAAACATACAAGTGAAGCTAATATAAAGCGTGTAAAAAAAAAGGATTTGAACCAGTGAACCCAATTTTTGGATCACATGGTGGCGCTCAACGTGTTAATCACGACTAAGAGCTGTTGTATACCTATGAGAATCGGATTGCAAACACAAGAAAGAAAGAAAGAGAAGAAAAAAAATAGAATAGTATTTCTCTTCGCGCACTTTCGGAATCATTTAACTATTTGATCTTGCTAATGAAGTCCTTGTCATTAAACTAGACGTATATATTTCCATTATTTGACTATACTCGTCCATTTTTCTTAATTTTGTCCACTACTGATTTTTACAGTTTTTGTGTTTCCGGAGACAAATCTTCACTAATAATCATACCCATTCCTTTCAGCAGCTTCTTCTTACTATGACCCAAGTATGATTCTTGGTAAGCAAAATTTTTTTTTCATTGAGCATGTCTATTTCCTTATCATACTTTTTTGTATTCACATCCATAATTGCATTGGAGAGGAGTGCTATAAACTCTTCAGACGCAACAAGTTTATTGACTACAGCTTTGATGTTTGTGTGCAGTTCATCCTCTCCCTTGTTCCCCTTTAGTTTTCGACATAATGAAAAAATACTTGCAACTTCTAGCTAGTATGTGCTTTCTAGAGTTCAAATGTCACCACAAAATTGTAATTTAACACTTACTTGTTTGGCGAGACTTTTTTCAAATTTATAATTGCACTTTTTACTAGTTTATTTGCATTTTCTGTGGAGCTACGCTACAACACTCTACTCACGATGACACATTAACACACACTGCAATAAAAGACCGAAATCTGTAACATTCTTGATAGCCAGCCATAATTCCATTAAAAATTAAAAATGTCTCATTTATCGAGACAGCTGACTACAAAAACCTATACAAAGTGTATGTTGGTTGCATATCCATAAAAAAAACAACAATTTCCCTGGCTAATGCCTCGACGGGCATTGAATTACATCCGATGGATAAACGTGCAGAGTCCTACAAGGTACTTTGTAAAATTAAAAAACCGATGGCGCGGCCCGTCGGAATGGTAGATTTCAGAACTTATTTATTGGTACTGAAATTGCCATCAATAAAGCTAACCAATCATGTTAAAAAAAAAACATTGAAAACTACATTTCTTTTTTTGTATAAACCATGAACTTTTCAATCAAAAGTTGGAGAAGGATTCAAATCCCCGTACAAGCTTCCTAATATTTGTATGTGATCTGACACAAATCAAAAGAAACAAGAATAAGCAGCACACAAGAATATAGACAGTACCCACTTGGGTTCCACCCTTAATATCACTTACACTGAGAAAAACGGTCCAAATGCACTAGTGCACTTGACACTATTTTGACTACAGCAATATATTTTTCCTACAACTGCTATGGAAAGTAGCGTATTTCTCATAGCTTACTTAATTCCAAAACCATTTATTGCTCATACTGTGAGAAATGTTTTTTCTCCCGGCACTTTGCCCACACCACATACATTTATATGGAGAATCAACAAAAATCGACAAATACTCAGTTGGCTGCTGTTCAGCTTTAAATTGTTATCACAACTGTCAGATTATGGAAGTTTTTTGAATTCTCAAGGTAGTTTTCATTCGTGCTTTGATAAAAATCGCAATTCCCATTGAATATTATTTTAATAAGACATATACTTATTTATAATAAATGATATGGATACTGACAGTAGTGACGATTTTGATAATACTACGCCAGAGATATTGGAAAAAGCTGCAAAAATAACATTAGATTTGTTGCCGGAAATTTCAAGAAGAAAGTATGAATTGGCATAGAGAAGAAATACAAAAATAAAATCTTTTTCGGAAAGTGTACTTTTGGTATACTTTGAAGAGATGTCGAAAACTTTGAAGGCGTCTACACTTTGGTCGAAATATTCAATGTTGCGAAGTCCTATGAGTATATAAAATAACATATATATCCACGTATCGAAAATTACGTTCATTTTTGAAAAGAAAGTCCATCAATTACGTCCCAAAAAAATCAAACATATAAACAGCAGACCAATTGCAGAGATTTTTAAACGAAGCTCCAGACAAGGAATACCTACTAATAAAGGTAAGTTTATTTGGAAGGAACTATTTCTAGAATTTCTTTCGCCTTTTTCCTCGAATTAACATATTTGTAATTAGTGAGTTTTTTAGTTGATAAGAAGAATTAGATAATTATTAAAACTTCTGTTTCAAATTCTGCTAGATAGATATATGTACTTTTAAACAAGACTTTTAAAATAAATCTCAGTGGCGCAGTGGATAGTGTATCCGCTTGGCACACAGACGACCCGGGTTCAAAACTCAGGCTGGACTGTTTTTTTTTTTTAAATAAAATTTTAAATATTTTTATTTGTAGGTTGCAGTGGTTATTGGCGTAGCAGGCGCATGTCGTAGAGAAGAGTTGTGGAAATTAAAAACCGATAATTTAGAGAATTTAAATTCGGGTTTACTGGTGAAATTAGATAACACCAAAACAAAAAGACCAAGAACGTTCACTGTAACAGGAGGATTCTATAATATATATAAAAAATATGAGGCTTTTCGACCGATTGATTTGCCAAATAAACGGTTTTTTTTTAATTACCAGCAAGGAAAATGTACTAGACAGGTAGTCGGCATTAACAAATTTGGTAGTATGGCTAAGACAATTGCATTTTTTTTTAAATTGGAAAATCCACATCCATATTCAGGTCACTGCTTCAGACGCTATTTGGCAACAATTTTAGTAAATGCAGGAGGGGACATATTAACCTCAAAGCGCCATGGAGGATGGCAATCCAATACCGTGGCAGAAGGATGCATCGGGAAGAGTCTATTGAAAATAAAATTAACGTTGCTAATAAAATCGTCAACTCTATTGAACAACCACTCGAACTCTTTACTGAAATGGAGACAGAAAATGCACCGTATATGAATGATCAACCGTCAAATTCTACAATCAATATAACAGAAAATTTACTAAAAAGAAATGACATTCCGGGTTTGACCATACAAAATTGTACAAATTTCACTATTAACTATAATTTTAAATAAAGTATTTAACTGTTGAGAGGTAGGATATTTTAATGTTATTTTGGTTTTGCTAACCATAAAAATGAATATCAAGGTACATTACTTGTATTCTTTAAATTTGTGCAGTTGTAGGAAAAGTATAGTATACAACATGTGGGGAAAGTACTTTTTCTCACTCGTGTGTTTGCAAACTACCACACTCGTGAGAATAGTTGAACTTTCCCCACTTGTTGCACAATATACTATTTCACTTACGAGCACTAAAGTGCAGTATTTACTGGAAATACAAAAAAGAACTCTGACAACAAAATAATTACCATTATCAATTTTTTTTTTTTCGAACTTCAATCAACGGTCGCAGTGAGTGCAAATAACTTGCTCCTTGTTATAATTAAAGATATGTAATTGGAGTGTCATTGATAGTCATAAACACAGAGTGTTAGTTACTATCAGTCTTCATTTTATAATTAGCCTACTTTGATCTTTCCATAAATATCAGTGTCATGGGAAGATCACGGGTATGCGCAAATGTATCACCAACGGCCAATATCCGGTTGCATTTTGCATTTCGTTCACGCAGTGATGCGTGTGATTGCGTAGTAGAATATCGAACCAACGTCTTATACTCGAAAATTGCTTGTTTTTAATATTAAATATTGTTAGTGTTGCATGGTGTTTGGTGAATATCGTGAATTCCCGAAATTACTGGCAGCTTGAGGATTTTAGTTACAGTTTTTTTGTCTGATACAAAGTGTGACATATCGGCATATCTTATTGGTGAACTCACTTCCTATATCACAATCTGTTTTCACTAACTCTGAAACGCAAACTGAAATTATGCCAGAGATTTATATCGAATAGAGGATTTGAAAAAAAATATGTGACTTTTGAAAAACATGCTAGTACCCAACGTGTATGTGATGTTATACCAGAGATAAATGACATCTACTGTTCTGCAAAAGTTTAAAAATGCCATTTTTCAAAAAAAAACGAGAGCATGGGTGTACCAATTCCGTTAGTTTTTCATTGGAAACAGTTGAAGCAGTGAATTTACTTGATCAAAAAATCCTATCAAAATTATCCACGAAGATAATGAAAGTTATTGTGTAATCGGAAATATTTGAATCATTTTATTCAATATTTCCATTTGGAAAAATTAACGGGATGTTTCATAACCATGGTGTTAATTTGAAACTAATTCAGATTTCCTTTGATGAATGAATAGGACTGATATTCTATCTCTATGGTTTTGCAGATATTTTCAGCATGTTGGTGTTGAAATAAAAACTCCATTAAGAATTTTGTTGTATTTGATGAAAGGTTTTTCAAACACTTCCCTCAATATCCTTGCTCTGCTTAGCACCTTTGAGAAAAAATAATGAGTCTTACTAATGTTTTCAAAGGGTATCTCCAGTTTCAATTTAACACCATAGTTTTGGAAAACCCTGTATTTGGAATTTTCCAAGCCACATAATTAATTGAGGTAAGTAATCAATTTCATTGCTGTAAGTGGTAAAGTTATTAACTGTCAGTAAATTTTTCTATTGTAACAATGACATCATGTGTTTGTCATAAGTGTATGGTTGAATAATAGCAAATAGGTATTTTCATTACCACAATGTCGGTGTTGAATAACAATAGGTGAAATCAATTAATAGTACCAAATGTACACTTCAATAATGATGAATACCTTCTTCCTTATACCAAATGAAACCGACAATAACAGCAATCAAAATATATATTTAAACGAAGGTAGAAGTCCATTCTGCTCAAAGTGGAGTGGATGTATGATGAAATTAAGTACTCGAAAACATCTCCACGAAATTTATTTAAAAAAGGACATGTTTCGGAGCTTTAAAGCTCCATCTTCAGCTGATACTTAATGAATCTAAAAAAGGGAGGGATAAGCTTAACTATAGATTCAACAATTTACATCAGAGGATGGAAGTTTGGTTGTGAATACTTACATCATGGAGGAATAACAACATAAAAAAGGTGATATATCAAGGTCAGCATTATAGCTTTGACCCATCCTGACTGATAATTGGGATAAAACAATATCACTCCAGAAGGGGCATGGTAATCGTTCGCATAAAATAAAGATTCCAACTATATTATGCAAACGATTACCATGCCCCTTCTATATGGAGTGGTACTGTTTTATCCCAATCACCGGTCAGGATGGGTCAAAGCTATAATGCTTTGCTGACCTTAATATATCACCTTTTTACACGCTTTATATTAGCTTCACTTGTATGTTGGTCGTTTGTTTGTTTGTTTGTAGCCGACTCCTTTGGGCGCGATTTTGACCCACTTACAGACGTCCGAATGATTTGAAATTTGGCAGGTGTACATTATTCCGGTGACAATGCATTAAAAAAAATGGCGGCTCCAATATGGCGTACGAGTTTTGTGATTATGGTCCGATTCGCTTCAAAATTGGTATCTGAGAGTTTTCATGGTCGGAGATTATGATTCTTTTGTCAAAATTGGAAAATTCGAAATGGCGGCTTCAAAATGGCGGACGAGAAATGTCATGAGTCTATGGCCATAATGGCCTAAAAGGGGGTTGGTAGCTCAGAGGGATTTTGTGATAACCAGATTATGAACTCATAATCCAATAACAAACATACAATATTTATTACAATCATAAATATATACAAAATATACTTACACCTAAGGACTATATATACAATGCTGCCAGAACGGCAGCTCAAATATAGAATCTACATTTCTTCACTTCCAGCTCTTTCTTTAGAGGGCACGTCACTGACTCATGACTTGTGTCACACACCAAGACCTGACAACCACTCCCTTGCTTCAGTGCTTCTGCCAACGTAATATTCATTTCAATGGGTTTGGAGGAAGAAATTCAAGTTTCAAAAGTGAAATTATTATACACAATTGCTCCCAAAAACCGTATCAAAACCGAAAAAATCGAAACACAACTTATCCAAATTTTATAAAAAATCAGTACGAAAAACACCAACAAAAAATATCATTTTCCTGAAATTAAATTGTTAGAGTAACATTTGCATCAATAGCGTTTACTTAATTTCCTTAAAAAAAAATCAAGTTCTACAAATCACTTAGCATGCCTTTGTCCAAGTTATTATTCAAACCGCTATTATTGCACATACCTAGAAGCGATTCATTTACTAAAACATATGGGTCAGCAAATTCTACCTAGCTGTACCGGAATCTACTGTGAAATTGATGATTACTGAATATATTTATTTTGTCAATATACTTTCGAATGGATTACAAAATTGAAATTGATCCATTATGAAGAATGGATCCACACAAAAAAAACACGACACCTCCACCACTATATTATGCAAACGTTTACCATGCCCCTTCTTTATGGAGTGGTACTGTTTTATCCCAATTACCGGTCAGGATGGGTCAAAGCTATAATGCTTTGCTGACCTTAATATATCACCTTTTTACACGCTTTATATTAGCTTCACTTGTATGTTGGTCATTTGTTTGTTTGTTTGTTTGTAACCGACTCCTTTGGGCGGGATTTTGACCCACTTACAGATGTCCGAATGATTTGAAATTTGGCAGGTGTACATTATTCCGGTGACAATGCATTAAAAAAATTGCGGCTCCAATATGGCGTACGAGTTTTGTGATTATGGTCCGATTCACTTCAAAATTGGTATCTGAGAGTTTTCATGGTCGAAGATTATGATTCTCTTGTCAAAATTGGGAAATTCGAAATGGCGGCTCCAAAATGGCGGACGAGTTTTGTGATTATGGTCTGATTCTATTGAAAATTGGTATGTGGGGGTTTTTGGGGTCGGAGATTATGATTAATTCGAAATGGCGGCTCCAAAATGGCGGACGAGTTTTGTGATTATGGTCTGATTCTATTGAAAATTGGTATGTGGGGGTTTTTGGGGTCGGAGATTATGATTATTTTGTCAAAATTGAAGGATTCAGGATGGCGGCTCCAAAATGGCGGACGAGTTTTGTGATTATGGTCCAATTCTATTCAAAATTGGTATGTGGGGGTTTTTGGGGTCGGAGATTATGATTATGCTGTCATAATTGGAGGATTCAAGATAGCGGCTCCAAAATGGCGGACGAGTTTTGTGATTATGGTCCGATTCTATTCAATATTGGAGAATAATAGTTAAACAAAAATAATAATAATAGTTTGAAAAACTAAAAGCACGCGTTAATAGAAAACTAAACTGAAAAGTTGAAAATAAATAATAGTTTAAAAAAACTAAAAAACACGCTTTTATAGAAAACCAGACTAAAAAAATATAAAATAATAAAAAAAAAAATTATTTAAAAAAAAGCGTGGAGTGCATGGTATCAATAATTATATAGTACATTACACATCTAGGGCAGTAAAGTAAGAAATGTCTCAGATCACAGGTAATTGTTGGCCGAGGCGATACCATGCACCCCACGCCTTTTTTCAAATCAAATACATTTTTTTTTTCTATTTTTTTAGTCTGGTTTTCTATAAAAGCGGGTTTTTTAGTTTCTTTAAACTATTATTTATTTATGTTGTTATTCCTCCATGATGTAAGTACTCACAACCAAACTTCCATCCTCTGATGTAAATTGTTGAATCTATAGTTAGGCTTATCCCTCCCCTTTTTAGATTCATTAAGTATCAGCTGAAGATTTGATAGTCGGTAGCACTACATTATATTTGAATTTCAGTTCGATAATGGCAATTAAACAGTGTCAGGGTCTCCTTTTTCCTAGTGACAATCAAAGTGAGACCCAGTCACCAATACGGATGCTTTTTTTGATTGCCCATACTAAAGTTTCAATAGTGGTTATTCAAGTTTTTTCTCGATGTGGAAAAAAAACAACTAATATGTATCTATATAGTTTCATTTTGAATTCAAGAAATGTTAGAACACAACGATGTTCTGTTTGTCGGCGGAGGAACTTAAATAGTATCTGATTGATACGGGCGAATAAACCTCAAATGAAAGTAGCATGCAGGGTGAATAAAAATTATTAATTCTCATGATTGGTAATTTTTGGCGATTCTTCATTTGTATGCACATCTCAGAGAAAAATAAAAAAAAGTTATGAAACTCATAAAGTTTTATCAAGAGATCTATAGTTTGTCGATATTGGTATGAAAATTTTCGTTTCAGTATTGAATTATTTCCTTCACAAAGTATATTACTGAGAAAATCCAGCAAGTATAGAACTCACAGAAAATTTAAAAACCTCTGGATCTGCTCTAAAATACCTTCCATCCCGACATCCCTTCGAGAAACTGATAGCTCTGATAGCAAGGACAATGTGGCACAGAGGAGGAAGAAGAAGGACGTGTGAATGTGGGCTACGCTGTCCCTGGCGACCTGACCCAAACGCCTTCATTTCTATGTTGATGTTGAGTTAGCGTCCTGTAAATTACGCCAGTGCTATCTGGATAATAAAGTGGTTGTTATCACTTCCGCCCAGTTGCTAATAGGACAATGCATTACAGTGTTAAACTACGAACGAGAGACTTTGAATGTGTGTATGTGTAAACATGCATCATAAAGGACGGAAAATGTAATTTGTGGGAGCCGCAATTTCAAGGGAGATTTTACGACGTAACTGAATGTGTGTAATCTGGTTGGATGTAATCGAATCAAAATCCGCTGCAGAACTCTACCTTCCGCAGAAACGGCAGAGTTTTGGCAACCCTAACAGTTTTCACGAATGCTTTTTATGTTGACTGTTAAATGGGTTAGAGTATTTTAACGTTGAGAAATAAATGACATAATTTTCAATAATTTTATATATTCAACATAACAAAGTTATATTTCCCAATATTATGCGTTGAATATCGATGGAATTAGTGAAATTGGATTTTAGAAGTTGACTACCCTATTAGACTTATCAGTTTGTGTATTGTAGCTACGAGATATTGGATTATTTGGGAACGCTATTAAATATTCTTTCTGCTTCATGGTAATTACGCCTAGCTTCAGCGTAAATTAAAATTGCTTCGGTTTTTTCTTCTGAAGGACGAGAACGAGGCATTTGAAAATTATAGACAACTGTCAAAAGTATCGATATGATTAACGTCACTATTAGACTGAGATTGAAATGAAATGCTATTTGGAGTCTCCAGCAAAATAACTAAGGTATAAAAAAATTAAACAAAAAGCACATTTTAAAGTACAAATAATATGTGAACTTTTTTTACTACAAAAAATCTACTTTTCGACCAGAATCAGTAACGGAGTTGAAATTCTGCTGCAATTAATAGTTAAACTAATTTATTTGTAGAATATTTGAAGCAAATTTCAAACGCTTGTCAGTTTGAAACGGCTTGGCCAATTTCCACAAACAAAGCGGTGTTGGATAGAGAATCGGAAGGCCTTCGAAACCAGGAGCCACGTGACCCCCCTTCATATTTAAAAAAAAAAGTTGATGGTGCCCTCTTGACACTAGACCACGTGACCACAATCATTTTTATGCCAAAAAGTGGTACCATTTTACCTGAACTTCACATGACCTCGACAGCTTGTTCCGTTCGAAAGTTAAGGAGGGGGAGGAGGACTTTTTACGTCCTCACTGTATAGACACATACATGCATATATACAGTGCTTCTCAAAAGTCCTCTCCACCCCTCTTATTTTTGAAACGATTATACATAAAAAAGTTAAATTTGGAAACTGAATATTAAAGGTTGTAAACTTCCCTACTGGTTATGATAGATGACGAAATCGCCAAAGATGACGTCACAAGGCCATTGTGACCAATAATTTTAAATGGAACCCTACGGCAAGCGACACCTCTTTCAAAAGGTATCGAAAAAACCTATTAAATGATACTAATTTTGTTTGTGTTTATAACAGTTTTAATGATTCATTAGTAAACATTAAAATTTAAATTCCATTCAGTATGATATCAATTACAGATTTAAGAATCAGTATCTACTCATAGAAATTGCTCAAAGTGACCTCCATTTACTTCCTGAAAGTGAAATATCCTATTTTTAAACTCTTCTCGTACTTTTGCAAATGTGTCTGCGGAAACAGCCTCACATTCTGCAACAATACATTGTTTTAAAACGTCAATATTGTCAGGTTCAGTGGCGTTAACCTTCGATTTAAGGTACCCCCACAGAAAAAAATCCAAAGGTGTGAGGTCCGGTGATCGAGCTGGCCATTCCGTTGAACCTCGTCGTCCAATCCATCTACCACGATACTCCTCATCCAAATACCGTCATACTGCACTATAATAGTGTGGGGGAGCACCATCCTGTTGGAATGTTATTTCCAAATTCATCTGGATTATCTTCCAAAATTTCAAGGATTAACGGTTCCATTGCGTTTTGGAACAGCTCCAGATAAACCTCACCAGTTAAATTAGTATTTGAAAAAAGAGGTCCAACGATGTGGTTTCCCAGTATACCTGCCCAAACATTCACCTTCTGGGGAAATTGGGTATGTGTTTCACGAAACAGGTGAGGATTTGCGTCACTCCAATACCTCACATTCTGTGTATTTACATTTCCATTTAGATAGAAAGTACTTTCGTCACTAAAACAAATTGTTTTGACATAGTCTGGCTGTTGGTTAATTTTAGTTTCCATATTTTCACAAAATTCTAGTCTTCGGTCTGGGTCGTCGTCTGAGAGTTGATGAACCATTTTCAATTTGTATGGATGAAATTTGTTTTTTTTCAACACACTGTGTACTGTTCTTCGACTGACTTCACAGGTAGATGCAACGTGAGTTGTTGAAGAAGTATGATTAACTATTACTTCTGCCAGTATATCAATTTTTTCCTCATCAGAAATTTGTGGTCTGCCAGATCGTTTCGCATCATTAATACTACGCGTTGTTACGAAGAAGCTTCCTCAAATAAGTCCTCAAAACGGGGCGATCGGGAAACCTCTCATTGAAAATGCGTTCTGCTGCATGAATATTTTGTCCACTTTCACCAAGAATTAGGATCGCTGCTACTTTATCACCTAAAGCACGTACCATCTCGCTTCTTGAAGCACTTAAACGTTCGGCTCACAACAGTTTCACAAATTATTGAAATGTACAAAAATATCAAAATTACCAAAAGCTGCTAAAACAGTTAAACGTTCGATCAACAATACACAAATTATTAAATGTACAAAAACTTGGACAATTACAAAATCGTCGAATTAGGGAGACTAACAAAAACTTCAGCTTATTTGACAACTATCCAGAGGCGGAGCTTCAATTTGGAATTTTAGTATTAACTGATTTAATTCATCACAGCTTTGCGTTTCTTAAAAGCGAGTTGCCAAAACTGCCATAAACACAAACAAAATTAGTATCATTGAATAGGTTTTTTCGATACCTTTTAAAAGAGGTGTCGCTTGCCGTAGGGTTCCATTCAAAATTATTGGTCACAATGGCCTTGTGACGACATCTTTGACGATTTCGTCATCTATCATCACTAGTAGGAAAGTTTACAACCTTTAATATTCAGTTTCCAAATTCCACTTGTTTATGTATAATCGTTCCAAAAATAAGAGGGGGGGGAGCGGACTTTCGAGAAGCACTGTATATCAATCCACTATAACTGTTTGGAAACACCTGAAAAAAAAAATATAAATAAAGAAGAAAATACATAATTCAACTCAATCACGATCAATTGAATAAGCTTTTATAGTAAAGTAACATACTTACAGACTAGGCTCAAGTATTCTGGTTGTGTGTGAAAGTTTCATTATATGGTTCTTCACCAATAATTCATATATATATCGAGATTTTCACAGAATTGATTGTATAGTTTGTTCATTGCTTGTCTGGTGACTTGAGTATATGTTAGTTCTTGAATTGGGTAGGTGAAAAGTCAATTATTTTCTAGAGTATAATCGCGAAACATGACAGTTGAAATGGGATAGTAATTCGGGGTAGCCAATCAGGTTGTTCACTAATTTGTAAAGAAGATAATTGAATAATGGGTTCATAGGTTCTGAAGGCATAATAGTTTGGATGGATTCAGTAATATTCAATTGTCAATATCTTGTTCAGGGTAAACTCCATCTGATTTATATGACATATATTTCATAAAGCCTCTTTGGATAGGCTCTATTTTGTTTATGTGTATATTGTTCATGGGCGGCCATATTAAGGAACCATATTCTAGCCGAGATCTCACGTAGGCATTATAGTATTATATAGTGTTGTGATGAATGTAACTACAATACATAAAGTGTTGTTATGGAAAAAACCCATTTCACTTCATTGCAAAGACAAACAAAAATAAGGTGTTTTCAAAGAAGTATAAGAAAAATTACTTTCCTTCATTAAATGCTGATTGTATTGCGCACAATATCTGCAGTTTTGTTTTTCGAACATTCCATTGATTGTGAATCGTGAGTAGGAAAACAATATCGAAGAAATAAAGTTGCGATTAGCAGTATTGTTCTGAAGTAACCATCCACAATGGACTAATCTTCGATTTCCATCATTTTCATACAAATGTTTGTGCACTTGATTAAAAATTATATTTTTATCTCTATTTTCTCTTCATACTCCAGTATCATCTTCTGAATCATCGTCTTCACCATGAGAATGAATTTCATCATCTGCTTTTTCAGTTTCTGTAAAGTAAAATTTTTCAAAATGTCTGCCACCACTTTAGAACCGTGATAATCGTATGCCGTATTTTTTTTAAATAGCTATAATACTATATTTTGACATAAATAAACGGCAGCTTTCCTAAAATACTTTTTTAGATCATTAAATTATCACACCTGTCGCACCTGAGTGTAGCTGGGGCCACCGCGACCGCGCTTAGCTAGCCCCCACCTCATGGTTGGTACCCCACTAAGGAAATTTTGGGCTTTCCTAAATTATGTGTGGTCTGCCGTTCACTGGCTCTTAGACTACAAGGTATTTGCGGGGATGCCGGGCACCATGATGTGCGGCTTGGGCAAGCCGTCGGGGGATCTTTGGGGGGAATTGGTGTAGTGCTTCGGCGAACCATTTAGTCTGTTTTCCGCGTCACTGCTGGGAGATATGGGCTTTTTCAAAATATTTCTTGCTCACTAATGACTGATTTGTAACTCTGGCTAATTTCCCAGTAGAAGCGGTAGGATTCACTTCCACAAATGCTAAAACATCGATTTCCGTCACATCATCAATGATGAGAGTTTCATGGTTGGGAGTATCTTGTCTGAGTTATATATTGGAAATATATTGGAAACATGGATGATGTCTGTTGGGATACCTTTCAGCATACAAAGTTGCTGGGTTCCTTGAATTTTTCTTGTATTCGCCATATTATCATGTCCACTTTATCATCTCTAGTACACATATTTGATTTGAAAATTTAATGACATAAAGCGAACTAGGTTCACGGATTCATTGGGTGATTGTTACTACTATTTTTTACTTGTCAAAAATATTTTTGTTTCCATAGCACACTTTTGATTTTAAGATTTACCAAACAATGAGAATCATGTGATGAGAATGGGAATAAATCTGAAAAATTGAGGGACCACCATTCGTTTCCAGAAACTGAGTAGACCTACTTGGAGATTTTGAAATCGAAAAATGTATAATTATACAGAGCGTTTCATCAATAATTTCAAAGTTTGAATCAGTTCCTTCGAAATGTTTGACTTATTTAAAAATTGATTTATTTCGCAAAATAATTATACCTTCCGTTTTGATCGTAAAATTGAAGTTATGAATCTGGTTTCGTTCGATTTTTATCCACAGCATATTGATGAGGATATACCCAATTTCTCATGATTTTTCGACAAATAATTAGTGTATTAGGATTGTTATCCATCCTATTTTCGATTCGAAACCATCAATGGATTCTGAAAAAGGAAACATTCTCAATTGAATATTGATAGAAAGATTTTTCTGTGAATTGAAGAATCCACGATTGAAATGAAGTTATTTTTTGTGAATGTCTAACAAAAAACAACTACTTCTCTGGCTAAAGCCAGCCAAAGAAGAATGTTTTCCAAAAGAGAGTACTCACCAGAAATCATTCGTAACATTGACGCAGGAGAGACAACGCATTCACTAGGTCTTCAATACATTTTTGTCGACGAAAATCTATTTCACGCTTCCACGATCTGATTTTATGAACATCCTGTTTATATTTTCAACAAATCATCAATGGATTCTTGTGAAAATTAGAATCTAGGAAATGTATGGCTAACAGATGTTGTCATTTGGAAAAATTGACTTTTCACAATTAATGGTTTTGAAAATATCAAACAGCCATAGGTACTCAACTAGGCGGAAAAATGTCATATGATATTTTCTCTCATGATTCATGTCCATCAGATTGGTTAAAGTGGCTCCAACGCACTCTAGATACAAAAAAAATTGCCTTTGAAAAATCAAATGTACCAAATTTTTCGTCTCAAAACAATTTGATCTTACTCAGAATGATCCCTAGAATCCAAAGAAGGTAAAAATATACAGGGTGTTCTCTTCGAAATCATCTAATTGGAGACGTTTCCGATGAAACTGGAAGTAATGGTATGAAGTATGAAATATAAAAAAAAATCCAATTCTTGAATCCAACACCCCTGCCAAGTTTGAATCTCATACCCTCGGAACTCTGGAAACCATGGCTTGTCCAAAGAATACGTCGACACCCGGTATATAAATATATATATATATATATATATATATATATATATATATTAATATATATATTGTTATGATGGGTTGTTTATATGATTTATAATTTGTATGATTTTAAGAATTTATATCATAGATTATATTTCTGAAATCTTATCATAACAAATAAAAAATACCTCCGGCTATGTTATGTTACCTTCGTCTCTCTTTCAACCTATTTTACCTTACCCCAGCTCAGTCAGGTACGCCTATGAACATGTATGACCATTGTCTAAAGTCACAACAATGGTATGACTCCTTCCCAGTAGCAAGTTCCTGTAATCGGTGTTGCCGGCTATGGCACTATCGATTCGATAATGAAACTGTTCAGTGGAGAAAAGTAAAGTGAGAAATTGAAAAATAAACACAGATTTGCAGAGAATAATCAAAGTAGTTGACTTTATTCAGATGAAAACTTAAATATACCCTACTCTGCGATAACTACCTTATACTAGCAAAACAATGTCAAAAAAATATAGTGCAGTTTGATGTTTGGGATAATGAATATTTGATGAAGAAAGTCGTTTGGGTGTGGAATTTTATGGTTGTTCAGCCCAAGACAATTAACCAATGGTTGGAACACTTAAAGTTATTGGTTTTATGTGAAAGGTTGCACATAGGCGAGTTCAGTTATTGAATACCTCGTAGCTGCGTTTCTGTTGACGTTTCCAGTCCCGTGGACGTGTTTCAGGGATCTCACTGACAGCTCACCTGCACTCCTGCACTCCAAGGATTTATTTTCTGGACCAGGTAGGTGGAATTTTTATTTACTATGTGCTTCCTCCGATCAGCCTTTCAAGAAATCTTCCTCGTTCGGCAATTTTATATCAGGTTCTCTTATATTATGGGCGAAAACTTCTTCTCAAATTTAGTACGTGGCTTCACTTTCTCGAACTTTTTTCAATCCTCCTAGAACTTGTTATCCTCTTCCATGGCAACACTCACCCAATTTTTATTTTTCACAGATTTCCGAGTTTGTATCACTCCCTACCAAATTATTTGCTATTCTAATTAATGTTAATGATTTTATGAATGATATTCAATTCTTACTCTAACATACTATTTACAGATTCATATAAAATATATTTTTTTTAATTTCTGCCCTTACCTTCAATTCTATATCAATACTTTTCCCACACAAACTCTTTCGAATCCCATTGGTGGGTTTTCTGTTCATGTGAATTGTCATACAGGATGTTCGAAATTTATCTATACTTTGATCTTGCTTTAATTCAATATTTCCCATAAATTTCAATTTTGATATGGTTCACTCGTGGATTTTTGTCAGATGTATCGTTGGATATAAAATTTCGATATCAGAACTGCTTCAGGAATGTTCTCTTCACAGACATGTATAGACTAGAGCATAGTATAAGGTTCTATAGTAGTGAAAAAAGGTAAAGAAAATTGTAAAACAATATAGCAATAACGATACTAATAAAAATAACTAATAATAATAATGATAATTATGAGTTTGATCATTCAATAACATTTCATACCATAACATTATATATATATATATATATATATATATATTATAATGAGACTAATTTGTTAATGATTGTTATTGTTATTTATATATTTTTAATATTTAATAACTAGTCATCATACTAAAATATTTGTAATGATAGATTTGTTTAATTGTTTTTTTATTTAATAATTTTGAAAAGTAAATACCTATCATAACAGTAATGAAACTCCGGCTATGTTGTTCTTACCCTTTTTCAACACTCTTTTACCTTATCCCAGCTCAGTCGGTACGCCTATGGAGTATGACGCATCTCTGTTCTCAAAGTAGGGTTCTGTAATGCCAACTTGTTGCGCTGCTCGACGTCAAAAGTGCTATTTTGTGGGAAGATTTATGATTAGGTACTGAATAAATGAACAATGAATTCAGAAAAATCGTCAAATAGTTAATCTCTTATTGAAATAAGTCCTCAAATTGACCTAACCTGCGATATCTAACTTATCTAAATCAGAACAGTGATGTGAAATAGTAAATCTTGCTTATGTGTGACAAAATACTTTGTGAATATAACGTTTCAGGGTAATGCTCAGTCTATGAGCATAGATAAAATCAATAAATGTTCAAATGCATGGAAACAAGTGATCCAAATAACCAAAATAAATGTCTGGTCCTGATATGTTCACTTTATCTAGTTCTGATTTTTTAAATACCTGCCATTCTTCCTTTTGGGTGTTCTTGATATCTGGAAACGTACAGCTCTACTGTAGAAGGGCCCCTTTGTCACTGGCAACGTCACGGACAGGACTTTTGTTATATTTATAAGATGAGTGATTTTTTCTTGCTGGTTTATTTTCCCATTCTCATCTGTAATCGTTTTATAACGTTTAAGGATAGTTTTGCTTGTTTTCTTCTTGTGTTTTATGATAAATTATTTTTCAAAATTGGTACATGATTTCGTTCCTTACATCATTCTTTATCTTTCTCTAGCTTGTTATCTTTCCTCTTGGCAACCCACACTTTTTGTTTATTTTCACGAATTTAAAGTTTTTTCCCACTTTCTGTATCACTTTTTGTTATTCTAAATGATTCTAATGATTTTATTCAGAATATATAACTCTAGACTGATATTATATGACAAAATTTGTTAAAATTCATATTTGACATTTTCTGTTTTAAAATTTTTATATTTACTATTTCCTCAAATTGTTTCGACATCTCGCAGTTGGGTTTCTTCTGATATGGTTTACCATACAGGATGTTCCAACTTGAATACCATTCCGTCTACTTGAGATCCAAAGTTTTTTTTATTGATTTTGATTTCTATATTATTTTTATCGGTTGTGCAAATTGAATGTATTGTTGGTAACATACTTATGACAATAGATATACTTCAGTGCTGAGTTTTGGGACATATGCGTTGACTAGAACATGGTACAAGATTCCAGAACAGTAAAAAGTATAGAAAAATTGTAAAACAAGCATAGCATGAACCACGATAACATAAAAACCTAATATTGATAGTGAATTATTAGTTTTATTATTTGATAAACATTTCCTAAACATTTCTGTTTCGTTATTCATCATTTGATCATATCACGAACTATGTTTTCATGAAACAATAACTTGACTTCAAACAAAGCAACTAGATGGCGCAACTGAACTCTGCTGAGCTGTAGTATAATGATGTCTCCATAGGCGTACCGACTGAGCTGGAATAAAGTACCGAAGGAAAGGTAAAATGGTGTTTGAAAACGAGTAAGAACAACATAGCCGAATTTTCTATTGTTATGAAAAGTATTTTTTCAAAGATTCAAGGTAAAATTGATAATTAATCAAATCAATCTAGCTTACTATCATAACAAATTGCAAAATTATTGTGATGACTATTAAATAAAAATATAAAATAATTAAATATATATATATTATATATATATATATAATGGAAGAATTTAATGGACATAACCCTCAAAGAGAATGAAAATGAAAATGAAAATCTTTATTTAAATAGGAAGGAAATCCTAATATACAAATACGTTACATAATATAATAATAATAGAAGTGTTAATCGCAGACACGTGTTTCGGGCTCTCGGCCCTCATCAGTACGGTGAAGAAGTGCAAGGATGAACAACATTTGGTAGAAAACGACAAATCCATTTTGTTTAACAGTCCCCTCGATATTCCTCCCTTTCATCATATATATATATATATATATATATATATATATATATATATATTATATATACAGTGTGTCTCATTTCTCATCGAAATCTTATCTTCCATAATTATTGGAAAAGAATTCTGTAATTTTCGCGATCGGTAGATATACTGGGGATGAGTCTAAATTCTGTCATAGGGTTGACCTGAGCGCCAGAAGCGAGGGATATAACGATTTTTGCGAAAAATAATAGTAGGGGGCAGGATAGGCTCGAAACTCTTACGGATTCGTGATCAGGACATCAACCACCAACAATCCATATTTTCGCTGACAAATTTTCAGATCTGAAAAATCGGAATTTGTCTCACTTCTCATGGAAACGCCCCCGTAACTTCCGTAATTATTGGAGTATAATTCTGTCATCCTCACGATCATTGAATACACCGAGGATAAGTCTGAATCTCTTCTGAGGTTGATCTGAGTGATATACACTGCGCGCCAGGAGCGATGGATATTTTGATTTTTCGAAAAATAACATAAGGGGGCAAGATAAGCTCAAAATCCTTACGGATTCGTGATCAGAACATCAACTTCAGTGGCAATCCATATTTCCGCTGCAAAATTCTCAGTTCTGAAAAATCCGAATTTGTCTCACTTCCCATCGAAACGCCCCCGTAACTTCCGTAATTATTGCAGTAGAATTTGGTAATTTTCACGATCGTTAGATATACCGAGTTTCAGTCTAAATCATGCTTCTGGGGTTGACCTATGTGACAAACACTGCGCGCCGGGGGCGATGGATAGAACGATTTATGCACAGTTTATAACTGTAGATCGTGATATCGAGTGATAATTATCACTGATAATGCAGTATTATTGAAAAAGATTTCTACATTGAGTTTCTCTAGCTGTTTTTTCTTCAATGAATAATAATGAACAGAAAAAGAAAGGATTTTTTTGAGATATACTTCAATAACATAGACTGATTTTTTGAGCATATCTTGCACCCTTGGCCAAAAATCAATACATCCATCGCTCCTGGCGCACTGCGTTTGTCACTCAGATCAATTCCAGAAGAGATACAGACTCATCCTCGGTACATCTAACGATCGTGGAAATAACAGAATTCCACTCCAATAATTACGGAAGATACAGGGGTGTTTCTATGAGACTGTATATATAACTTTTTGAGATGATGTTTGGTTGGATTGGTTGAGAACTTTATCTATTAATAACTTGAATAAAATATGCAATACAAATTAGTTAGTTAACGTCAATGTTGAGTGTATTGCAACGAATACAGTACGCCACTTCCGATTGATTGTCCAGACGGAATTTGAGAAATATGGCGACTGACTGGTTGGGTCACGCTGTGCTTTCCCATCGAACGAGTCTTCCAAGAATATGGAAACAGTTGCGAGATAATACGAATGCTAATTACCTACCAAATTAAATGCTCAATGGATCGCAGGAACAGGCAGTTGATAATTGTTTTTCGGAAACCAGTGAAGTATAGTACAGATATGTATCGTGCACAATATTTTAGTGGTTAACTTTCACATTATTGTGTGTGAAGTGTTATAAACAGTCAATAATCAGTTCCATGTTTTAAATAGCATGAACTCCAGTTCTATATCCATTTTCTTCTGATATTTTTGTTATCATATTGTCATAACTGTAGAGAGATGTCAATAATAAGAGAGATAGTCTCCATCTTATTGTCATTATTGTGCACCCATAAAGCACAAAGGGAGTTTGTTAGCTCTCAGATAATTTTAGTGATAACCCGAATACAAAAACAAATATACAATATTCATTAACTCAATATATATAGTAAATATACTTACACCTATAACTTTCTGTAATTTTGCCAACAGAGCAGCTCGACGGTTAGGTCTTGTATAAATAGGGTAAGATCTACATCTTGTTCACTCTTGAATCAGTCGAATCACTACGGAGTTGGAGCACCTTTGTAAACGGCGCCGCAGTGGCAGAATCGGGCAAATTAGTATACATAGTGCAATTCATCTGCATTTGCTCCTTTGATAAATAGAGTGTTTTTGAAGTTCAACAGTTTAAATGTTTTTGTTACAAACGTGAAAACTGCGGTTGCAATGTGATTCGGACTGTATAACCTTTGAACTAAACTGAGCCCCGGTTTCGGAACTTGCGCTAGTAATGAATAAAAAGCAGATTCAGCGAGTCGTCTGCGAAGTGTGGAAGGCTACATCAAAGTGAACACGTGATTTGCCTGTCATCGTAGTGTTCAGAGTGAATACAGTATTGTGACAGCGCAATGGGGGACACGATTGTCATCGTGTGCAGCTGGGTCATGACATGCAGCGTTCGAAAGGTTACGTTTGTTAGGTTAATAAGTGGGTATCTAGTGTATTTATACAAGTTTGTTTACTTTTACCTTGCAAAAAATGCCCTGGGGTGTGGGCTGAGCACTTTTCAGTAGCGGAAGAGGAAATTATGGCGAATCTATCAAATTCATTATATATCATGTGTATCGCTGTTACTAACATTTGGTACGCCAATGGAATTTCTCGTAATAGTCTTGCATCGGACACGTTCGAGAGAGACTGTTCAGCAAATGGGGGAAGAACAAACATGCAGTCTCAATAGTGAATGCACTGCACCCTACATGTAATTGATTGTCAAGTTGTTAAGTCACAAGCCACATTGTTTTCGAGAATCAGTCTGTAGAAAAAAGCAGCAGCATTGGTGCGATTGGGTCACGTGTATCAGGTGCGGGAAGTGAAAAAATGTATAATTCCAGCATACATGCGAAAGTGATTAGCCAAGTAGCATCGACAACAAATACTCTGTACTCTGAATTAGAGGTGAATAAATATTTTCACAAACAATTGTTAAAATTTAATATCTAATGTTGCAGTAAATTACACGAATTATAAAACTATTGAAGAAATATGAATAGATATGAAAGAAATGTAAATAAATATATTGAAAATATTGTGTTATCTTTTACATACATACATTTTCACATATTTTTCATGTCGTTCATTTACTGTCACAATTTGACAAATAAAATATTTTGATGTGTAGGTATTACATAATAAAAATATGTTTCATTCATGTTTTTTTAGATTAAATTGTATGAAAAATTGCATTGTTAATTAATGTGGAAATACATTCTAATGCATTGATGTCATCAAGTTTTTCAACGCAAATATGCACAAAGCAATTATGAACTAAATTCGTAAATTTACAAGTATATACCATACAAAGTAAATATCAATACTGCATTTATTGTAATTTGTCAATGATTTTCAACAAAAAATGTAATACTAGTTGTTAATTAGTGTACAATAATAACAGACTTTTCCCTTTGGTCACGTTTATAGTTCACGGTAGAAAAACCATAGAATTTTTTATTTGGGCGTGCATTTGAACGCTTTTTCTGTACCCTAGAATACAGCAGTGGTCACCGGGAAACTTTGTTTTACTTCAATCACGTTACTTACATTGATACGAGGTTATTTGCGACCGACTCGTTCATTGCCATTCATTTATCATACGCGCACTCTCAAGTCTGCTCTTTGAAACGGAGTTTTTACCTGCCGAATCACAACATAAATACCGTTTTTTGACGTTTTTCACCGAAAAATGTAAACTATCACACTTTGTAGACTCCCATTTTATCACAGCGGTAATGGAGATAAGTGATACTGTCTGGACCAGTTTGTCCGATTCCGCCCCTGCGACGCTGCCCGTTAAACTCCTTTCCCATGCTCCAAGTCCATACTCGCATCGGCCGATATAACATTTGAACAATATAATTGGGATAAACATCTGAGTACGCTTACTCTGATCATCAGAATATGGGACGATCACCTTTGGAGGGTATATTTCTGGCAGTATGATCATAAACTCATCACAATTATTAATCTAACGAATCACCCTACAATATTCGATTCCAATTTTGTTCGACTCAAGATTTCCTTTTAAAAGATCAGTTGAAAATACTTCACAAGAGATCCCTCATCTTCGAGAATGAAAATGTGGAACGAAATATGAAAGTAACTCCAGATTGAAAACAGGATGTATGAAATAAAGTGCAGAATTATTAGATTGAGAGCAAACTTTATCTTTCCCCATTTCTTCGCAAAGTTACAATTCAAGAGACATATATAGTTTTGCACAATTACTTTAGTAATAGAGAAAATTTTGAGGTTGTAAAATCTGAGAAGGAATTCATTTCAACCATCTCATTTAATACTCCATTCGTCTGTGTAGAATATCTAACGAAGATATCAAACTGAATTCAAAGCTCAACGTTCCTACATGAAACCACCTTAATAAAAAGGAGATGAATACGTAGATTCTGGCTTTGGCTGTTGGTGTACAGAATCAAGCATTTTACGGAGAAATTCCAGGTTTATCATCCGGAAACAACTGCATTCGAGCAATAACGTTAGAATTCTGGTGAATGAACAGGTCTATTCGAAATTTTGGTGAAAGTCGCAGTTTAAACTATTTCAAGAAAAAGCCTTTAAAGAAAAAAATTATCAGCAGCATCGCAATAGTCGGAAACGGTAGTAAAAATGATTAGAAAACGATGAAAAAAATGCAGGTCGATTCGAGTGGCTGAGAGGAAGGGGGTGGGTTTTAGGGGTTGGAAATGGTTTTCTTCGATTTCCGGCAAAGTATGACTTCCAATCGAAAATAAGAGTTGTAGTTAATCAAAAGACCTACAATTTTGGAAAAGGAAACATTCTCAATTGAATATTGATAGAAATATTTTTCTGTGTATTGAAGACCTAGTGAATGCGATGTCTCTCTTGGGTCAAGGTTACGAATGATTTCTGGTGAGTACTCTCTTTTGGAAAACATTCTTCTTTGTCTCATGCATCTTAATGAGTTCTCAATTAAGACTGGAATAGAAAATCAAATAACTATCGGAATGAAAATGTAAATTTTCAATTTCAGATTTTTTCTTTTGAGTTAGGGTTTTTCAGAATATCTATTAGATGTAGTTCAATGTCCAGCGTGGCTTTAGCCGGGGAAGTGGTTGTTTTCTGTTAGACATTCACAAAAAATAACTTCATTTTTATCGTGGATTTTTCAATTCACAGAAAAATCTTTCTATCAATACTCAATTGAGAATGTTTTCCTTTTCAACATGAATACCCCACAAGAGGTTATCTTGACGATGGAAGATAGTGACTAAAGTTTATATTTCAGTCGCAGATGATTCCACATCTGATTTTATGAACATCCTGTTCATATTTTCAACAAATCAACCTACAATTTTGTTTCAGGACATTTTTCAACATAACCTCAAATTTTCCGCGATAATGGCGAAATACCGTTTTTTTGAGTGCGGAAAAAAAGACCATACTTGAAATTTTGATCAAATGTCCTCGAGACGATAGGAAATAGCCAGTTGCATTCAAACAGCCTGATCCAAGAATGCAGAGGTGACAGACCCAGCGAAAGAAACTCACTTTTCAACAGTCTTTTGCAAAATGTGCCCTACATTGTTAATTTCACCACATAAATAGCATGTTTGTGTTGATGCACAGGCTACTGCATTACAAATTTTCCCGTCGAGCGTGCAGAATATCAATGTTGGCTTTACCAATACCATTTCATGGACAATGATTTTAGAAGGCACTAGTGATGTTACTTGCTCTTTAACCTCACCAATTTTGGTGACAATTAGATCTGGTAGAAGAGGGTGGCGTATTTTGCCATACAATTTGTCCACTGCTTTGGCCATTCACAGAATAATTTGTATGGGCAACATTGAAATGCTGAATAAACTATAACAGTAGAAAAATTTTGTTCGTATCGGTTTCGTTCTGCTCCATCACAATCCCATTTCACAATAATTTCCAGGTTTGTCAGATCTGTCATCGTTTTTAGGACCTATTCTTGAACTTTGCATAGTCTTTCAATCGTATGATCCATTGAGGATTGTAGTTTGACTTCACCGTGTGTTTCTGTGTCATTAATTTCTTTATTAGGGTAACACAACTGCTTTGCCGCTTTAATTTTAAGGTATGGTGGATACATTTCTCTGTTCATTTCTCTTGTATTTTTCCGGATGATATCGTATTGGTGTGTTGATAGATTGACATCAATCATTAAAGCCAAAGCCTGGTCATTCGAAATTTGTCTTGAGATTTCTAAACTCTTCCGCCCTTTTTTTATTACACTTCCTCTTCTGGGTGGAAAACGGCAAAACTCTTCAACAATAGTGGCTGAATCCCTTTTTCCTGACTGGTGGAAGCTTTATTTCGGTATCCAGCGACAACTCTTCCGAACACGTTGTTTTCAGAAGATGGTGGACTCGCCGTCTTTTTGTTTTGTCACTGGAACTTTCAAAGTGTTTGTGTGGTCTTCCGGCTTCTTGTTTCATGTAGTAGGGCATCATCCATAGCTCCACTGACAATACTCGATAACGATATGTTTTTTTCTAACCACAAAGAATTCGCTGTTAGGAAGCGTTCTCGATGTCTTCCTAATTTCGACCATATTTGGTCAATTTTATTTATGACTTAATCTACTGATAGTTGCTTTGTAACTCTTCAATATATCTTCCGAAACGGGTCGATCACCAAGTTCTTGCGAAATATTATGTAACGAGGCATTATTTCTTGATTCTTTGGCGTTAGCAAACAAAACGTCGAAAAACGAACGACGTGAAATTTGTGAAGTCATTCTGAAAACTAAAAACAGTTGTATGAGTGTCGCGAACCTCCGCAAAAAAATAAACATGATTCTCGTAGTTTACAATCAGACTTTCCAGAAAAATGTATTTTTAGAACGGGGAAATAGGTGGAAACAAACTAAAGATGAAGTTGAAAAGGTTTTTTTTTATCAGAAAAAAACTTGCTTTGGTAATTGATGTTTATGATTAAACTAACAGGCATGTAGATAAAATATGGATATTATTCATCTTAAGACTGCCACAATACCAGAAACAACACAAAATCAGCACTACTCGGAAAAGAAGGATTTGTTAATTTAATCAAATTAATTTGGTAACTTCCATTGACTTGACCCGACTTAATAAAATTCATCAAAAAGCACAGGTGTATTTGATTGATGGAATCATTATATTGCGGAGACAAAATGGATTTCTCAATGCAATGCTAACATTTGATTTGAATATACAGTGCTTCTCAAAAGTCCGCTACCCCCCTCTTATTTTTGGAACGATTAAACATAAACAAGTGAAATTTGGAAACTGAATATTAAAGGTTGTAAACTTCCCTACTAGTGATGATAGATGACGAAATCGTCAAAGATGACGTCACAAGGCCATTCTGACCGATAATTTTGAATGGAACCCTACGGCAAACGACACCTCTTTCAAAAGGTATCGAAAAAACCTATTCAATGATACTAATTTTGTTTGTGTTTATGGCAGTTTTGGCAACTCGCTTCTAAAAAACGCAAAGCTGTGTGAATTAAATCAGTTAATACTAAAAGTCCAAATTCAAACCCCGCCTCTGGATAGTTGTTTTTGTTAGTCTCCCTGATTCGACGTTTTTGTAATTGTCCAAGTTTTTGTACATTTAATAATTTGTGTATTGTTGATCGAACGTTTAACTGTTTAAGCAGCTTTTGGTACTTTCAATATTTCTGTACATTTTAATAATTTGTTAAACTGTTGTGAGCCGAACGTATAAGTGCTTCAAGAAGTGGAATGGTACGTCCTTCAGGTGATAAAGTAGCAGCGATCCTAATTCTTGGTGAAACTGGACAAAATATTCATGCAGCAGAACGCATTTTTAATGAGAGGTTTCCCGATCGCCCCGTTTCGAGGACTTATTTGAGGGGAGCTTCTTCGTAAGTTTGAAGTATTAATGATGCGAAACGATCTGGCAGACCACAAATTTCTGATGAGAAAAAAATTGATATACTGGCAGAAGTAATAGTTAATCCTACTCCTTCATCAACTCACGTTGCATCTACCTGTGAAGTCAGTCAAAGTACAGTACACATAGTGTTAAAAAAAAAAAATTTCATCCATACAAATTAAAAATGGTCCATCAACTCTCAGACGACGACCCAGAACGAAGACTGGAATTTTGGAATTTTGTGAAAATATGGAAACTAAAATTAACCAACAGCCAGACTATGTCAAAACAATTTGTTTTAGTGACGAAAGTACTTTCTATCTAATTGGAAATGTAAATACACAGAATGTGAGGTATTGGAGTGACGCAAATCCTCACCTGTTTCGTGAAACACATACCCAATTTCCCCAGAAGGTGAATGTTTGGTATCCTGGGAAACCACATCGTTGGTCCTCTTTTTTTAAATACTTATTTAACTGGTGAGGTTTATCTGGAGCTGTTGCAAAACGCAATAGAACCGTTAATCCTTGAAATTTTGGAAGATAGTCCAGATGAATTCGGCAATTTGGAAATAACATTCCAACAGGATGGTGCTCCTCCACACTATTACGGTGCAGTAAGACGGTATTTGGATAAGGAGTATCGTGGTAGATGGATTGGACGACGAGGTTCAACGGAATGGCCAGCTCGATCACCGGACCTTACACCTTTGGATTTTTTTCTGTGTGGGTACCTCAAATCGAAGGTTCACGCCACTGAACCTGACAATATTTATGTTTTAAAACAACGTATTGTTGCAGAATGTGAGGCTGTTTCCGCAGACACATTTGCAAAAGTACGAGAAGAGTTTAAAAATAGGATATTTCACTGTCAGGAAGTGGATGGAGGTCACTTCGAGCAATTTCTTCAGTAGATACTGATTCTTAAATATGTAATTAATATCATACTGAATGGAATTTAAATTTTAATGTTTACTAATGGGACATCAAAACTGC
Organism: Gonioctena quinquepunctata; assembly: GCA_018342105.1. Lineage (NCBI taxonomy): Eukaryota > Metazoa > Arthropoda > Insecta > Coleoptera > Chrysomelidae > Gonioctena > Gonioctena quinquepunctata. The sequence continues at coordinate 59,774 of JAFIRS010003380.1, forward strand.
CATAAACACAAACAAAATTAGTATCATTGAATAGGTTTTTTCGATGCCTTTCAAAAGAGGTGTCGCCTGCCGTAGGGTTCCATTTGAAATTATTGGTCACGAAGGCCTTGTGACGTCATCTTTGACGATTTCGTCAACTATCATAACTAGTAGGGAAGTTTACAACCTTTAATATTCAGTTTCCAAATTTCACTTGTTTATGTATAATCGTTCCAAAAATAAGAGGGGGGAGGGGACTTCTGAGAAGCACTGTATGTTGATTTATTGAAACAATCTCCAACTCATATTGAATGAAATTTGTTTCACACAAATATAATATTTATTTGAATCAGACAACGAAAACAGTTTAATTCAAATGGATGAATATTATATTGGTTGAATTAGGTTCAATTATATGCGTTCAATAAATATTATATTGGTTGAATTAGGTTCAATAAATATTATATTGGTTGAATTAGGTTCAATTATATGCGTTCAATAGTGAAGAGTTCGCACAACTGACCCTGACTTAGATAATGTTACCGAATAGCAATTCCGTTGCGACGTCTGGACTCAAATGTCTGGTGTAGGCTCTCATGCTCGGTTGCCATATTCGTCAATCAGTTGAGTAACAAAATGATTACTCATTTGAATAAATATTTTTAGTGAAGAGATCAGTTTATTTTGTCGAATTGACATTTTATTGAAATCATCAATTCGACATAAATACTTGTTTGAATGAATATTTTTGTTGAATCAATCAGCAAATTTTGAAGATCTTTTTATTCAAAGGACTTTGTTGAACTGAATCATCAAATTCTATCAAACAAACTAAACTCTCTAGGCTTTGATAGTCCTCTGTTGAACTCATTTCAATCATATCTTCCGAATCCTACTCTATTTGTAGAATACAAAGGACACAAATCACTTGAATTCACTCCAAGGAAGCAATCGAGCTCCTCTCCTATTTTCTTTATTCATAAAAAAAATTTTTAACAAAAAATTAAACCGACGAAATACGGAACTGAAGAGTAAAAAATAAAATAAACCTTCTTAGTCTCAGTAACTAAGCTCCTAAACTAATGTAAGTAACTAATTTTGAGTCGGCGCCAAACAAACAAGCAAATGGTAAGGCGTAAAATGATGGCATCGAGTTGCGCGGTGACATTCTGATAATTTGTTTGAAGTAATTCAATGATGTTCGTTGATTGTTTGCTTGGCGCCGACTCGAAATTTGTTACTTACATTAGTTCAGGAGCTTAGTTACTGAGACTAAGAAGGTTTATTTTATTTTTTACTTTTCAGTTCCGTATTTCGTCGGTTTAATTTTTTGTTGAAAAGTTTTTATTTTTCAATTTTTTATGGCTAAAATATACCAATTACTACCTACTTGTTTTTTGATTACTTCCAAAATACTTACTTACCCACTTACTTCAACTATTACCAGTTAAATAATATGATTATCTACTTTTACTATTTGTTGTAATATAAATTATTTTTGTTGTTCTGGTTAGTTCATTTCATTACTTTGTATATCATTCCATCCTCTCATAGAATATAATGGTTTTGACGAATGTGGAACAGAAATAATGTCAGTAGCCATCTGTCATTGTCAACTACGTTCATAAGTGAAAAATCAATTATCCCCTACTTTTCCACCCGTGAGGGTATATAATTCCATTCGAAATCTGAATATAAGGTATACCCTATCTAGTAAAAAAAGAATCATCCAAATCGAAGAACCCAGTACAAAGTTATGCCTGATAGAATCGGTTAACGAACCAGAATTCAGAGGGTGAGTGAATATCCTTCATGTTGCTACCTTTAGGGGTGGATTTCATCTTTTAAAATTCGACTGGGACCACCTTCAAAGTACACCCTATCGAATGAAAAAAGAATTATCGGAATCGGACGCCTCAGAAAAAAGTTATGCGTCATCATACATAACAAAAAATGATGGAAAAAAAAATATACGGGTCGACTAGAGAACCTCCTCCTTTTTGGTTTCGACGGTTAATGATATAAATTCAAATATTTCCAGTAACATCTTACTCTTCGCTGACGACTTGAGAATATTCAGACCGATTGAAACAATTGAAGACTGTCTTATATTACAGAAAGAAATTAAGTCAATACAAGAATGGTGCCTGCTAAATAAGCTTCTATTGAATATTCAAAAATATAAAGACTTTCAAAATCAAGAATGTTTTATAACACTGTTTAACTCATATGTCCGATCCCGTTTGGAATATGTCTCCTTGATCTGGTCCCCGATATACAATAAGCATAGGCAACAACTAGAATCTTGTCAAAGGGTCTTCATGAAATACATGGCCTACAAATTGGATGGAGTATACCTATCCCAAGGATCCGATAATAGATTATTGCTGAATAGATTCTCCCTCCTATCCTTGAAAAATAGAAGAACATATTATGCTTGTATTTTCATATACAAATTGATTCATAATATGATGGACTGCCCTGAATTGTTATCTCAACTAGATTTTCACGTACCAAGCCTAAATAGCAGAAATGAAATTTGTTTTTATCGACCTCTACCAAGAATCGACGTTCTATTCAGAATGTGACATTTTTGTTGTTCCATGTGGACATTTCAAGAATATAATTAGAAAGAACTCAATGAATATGCAGGTCTAATTACAACAAACTTCTATTATTTGCACTATGCTCACTTCTGTACACTTCTGCCAAATAAATTCAAGTAGTATTATCGAATGCTATTTCTATTACTGTATGTTTTATGATGTGTATTATTGTATTGTATTATTGTATGACCTTACTGATTTTGTATCCTATTTTGGTAATCATATATTTTGATTTGTTGAAAATATGAACAGGATGTTCATAAAATCAGATGTGAAATCATCTGCGACTGAAAGATAAACTTTAGTCACTATCTTCCATTGTCAACCCCCCCTTGTGGGGTATTCATGTTGAAAAGGGAAACATTCGCAATTAAATATTGATAGAAAGATTTTTCTGTGAATTGAAAAATCCATGATGAAAATGAAGTTATTTTTTGTAAATATCTAACAGAAAACAACTATTTCCCCGGCTAAAGCCACGCTGGACATTGAACTACATCTCATAGATATTCTGAAAAGACCCTAACTCAAAAGAAAAAATCTGAAATTGAAAATTTGCATTTTTATTCGGATAGTTATTCCAGTCTTAATTATGAACTCATGAAGATGAATGAGGCAAAGAAGAATGTTTTCCAAAAAAGAGTACTCACCAGAAATCATTCGTAACATTGACGCAAGAGAGACATCGCATTCACTAGGTCTTCAATAAATTTTTGTCGACGAAAATCTGTGTTTCCCATTTCTTCCGGTCTTCCTGATGATCGTGGAAGCGTGAAATAGATTTTCGTCGACAAAAATGTATTGAAGACCTAGTGAATACGATGTCTCTCTTGCATCAATGTTACGAATGATTTCTGGTGAGTTCTCTTTTTTGGAAAACATTCCTTTGCCTCATTCATCTTCATGAATTCTTAATTAAGACTGGAATAGAAAATCAAATAACTATCTGAATGAAAATGCAAATTTTCAATTTCAGATTTTGTCTTTTGAGTTAGGGTCTTTTCAGAATATCTATCAGATGTAGTTCAATGTCCAGCGTGGCTTTAGCCGGAGAAGTAGTTGTTTTCTGTTAGACATTCACAAAAAATAACTTCATTTTTATCGTGGATTTTTCAATTCACAGAAAAATCTTCTATCAATATTTAATTGAGAATGTTTCCCTTTTCAAAATATATTTTGTATTCGATTATGATTTTCTATCATTAAGGATTGACCTATACTAAGTCATAACTTAAAAACTGTAATGCATATATTTGTCTTGTAATTGGGAGTACTCCAATAAACCAATATTTTTTTTTTCAATTCAACAAAATAATTCCATGATTGTAACAACATTTCTGCCAAAACGGGTTATGAATATTTGGTTCATTGAAACTTTGAATTTGATCCAAAACAAAGAAATAATTTTATTCATTTTGAGATTATATTTCGTCGTGCATATACGACACTTTTATTTGTTTGATTCAAATACTTTTTTGGATCCAACAATTTTTTTTTCTGTGTAGATCACCGAGCATACTCGAACGACACGAATGACACGATCGCTGGGACAGTGACAATGCATTATGAAATTTTTGTTAGGAAAAAAAACAGAATGGAGGCTCCAAGATGGCGGACGAGTTTTGTGATTGTGGTTCGATTCGATTCAAAATTGGTATGTGGGGGTTTTCGGAGAGAGAGATTGTGAATTTTGTGTTGAAATTCGAAAGTTCAAGATAGTGGAAAAGTTTTGTGATCATGGTCTGATTCGATTCAAAATTGATATGTGGGGGTTTTCGGAGTCGACAATTATGAATATTTTCTCAAAATTTATGAATTAAAGATAGCGGCTCCAAAATAGCGGTCGAGATTTGGGTTTATGGTCCGATTCGATTCAAAATTGGTATGAGCGGGTTTTCAGCATCGAAGATTATGAATGTTTCTTCAAAATTCATAAAATCAAAATTGCGACTCCACGATTACCGATGATCTCTGTGTTTCTGGTCCGATTCTATTCAAAATTGGTATGTGAGGGTTTTCGGGGTCGGACATTTTGAAATTTTCATGAAAATGCGCAAATTCAAGATGCTGTACAAGTTTTGTAATTATGGCCTGATTCGATTCAAAATTGGTATGTCGGGGTTTTTTGGGGTCAGAGATTATGAATTTAGTCGAAGATTATTGATTTTTAGTTAAAATTCATGAATTGAAGATGGCAACTCCAAGATGGCGGATGAGTTAATCTTCAGATGGTCTCCTCATTGGAGGACTGGATAGCTCAGAACTTACAGGAAAATAAAATAATTGATAAAAAACCTTTCAAAAGACAAGCTTATATTCAAATGCACTAGAAAGTTTGAAATAATTGCTTTGAACGTAGGTTATTCCGTGAGTTATAGATTCAAAAGCTTGTCGCGCAAAGTTTTCAATTCGAATACAAAAGCAACAAGCTTTTGAATCTATAACTCACGAAATAACCTACGTCACACACCCAAAGCAATAATTTTTTACTTTTTAGTGCATTTGAATGAAATGCCTTCAAAAAGGTTTTTCATCAATTATTTTTACCTACTATTATTCGGCGTAGCTTCGTGGAGATTTAGGCTAATTGTACTATAAATTGTCTTCCTGGAATTTATACCACAAAAGTACCTGATTAGACAAGTACCAAAATTAAATTCTGTCTGGCTAGATTGGCAAAATATCGCACTGTGCTCGAAATCAAAATATATTTCAGAGTTAGGAAATGTTTATTATTGGAATCAACATTAGAAATGTGATTCTTTGAATTAGGTACATATAAAACAAATAAAAATGTTCACAAGATTTATTTCAAAATGGTTTTTCATTCTCATAACAGTTACTGAATAATCTTTCATATTTGTACATCAGAATTACATTTTAAACATTTTAGAGAAGCACTGGAGAGGTCCGCAGGCCGAGAGCGCTTTACTTAAATTTACAAATTGTACACGTAATACAGAATTTCGATATTATTGTTTTGCGTTTTTCGGAATAATATCCAACCCATTGCATTTTTATCCTACTATAATTCCATCCACGTGAGCACATATTGAGCAGTTCCTGCACGCACGTCAAGAAATCCAGAATATTCTTTAATTTCAGCCATACAGTGCAGTCCATAGGTATGGAATAAATTAATTTTTAGCGTTATTATGTATTTGTTTAGAAAAATTCAGGTTCAGGTTCACGTCGATTTCTATTGTCAATTCGACAATTTACAGTATGAAAATGTTACCCCCTTCCTGCATCCCCTCTGAATTATGAGCACCACCTCAAAAATTTGAAATGAGAAGAGGGTTCATGTGGCACCTTATTCGAAAGGGATTTTCATTTCCTGTTCGGCAATATTATGTTTTCCAAATTTGGTACAATCATAACTGAGAATATTTATTTTGAAAATGTAAAATTTTGATACATTACGTAGAATGAAGGAAATAATGTCACATAGTATTCAAGAAGTATTTCCAATTTATTTTACAATTGAATTGAATGTTCTAAATGACCATCATGAATAATGTAATGTTAATCTAGTAGATTACTGTTATTTTGATATTTATAAGTTGTATTGAAAAATTTTTGTGTGTTTTAACTGTGGCTCATTTATCCGAAACTCAAAGAATATACATTTTCAAAAAACATTTATGTTGGGTCTCGCTTCGGTCAGAGGTCTTCGGATCTCTGACTGGTGACTACTCCGTACTGATGAGGGCCAAAAGCCAGAAACCGGTATGCGGATTGTTAGACGGACATGGCATAAATTAAACATAGTCGAGTTTATCAGAAAGAAACATTTGCAATCCATTTTCATTTTCTATGGAAATTTGCATAGATTTTCAGGTGAATATCATTCAAAAATCTGCGTGGTATTTGCCAGGAAAGTAGTTATTTTTCTCTTGTTGTCTACCAATCGTTTCAATTTATATTGAATTCGTTGTGAAGAAGACTTCAAAGTTCCTTATTTTCGAATAGACATTTTAATTGTGATTGGATGCGGTAATAAAACAAGAACTCAAAAGGAAATTTGAGAATTGTTTAATAATAAATACCCTGGTCAACACGTATCACAGTCCACAGTTAGAAAAATAGAAACAAAATTTCGTGAAACTGGTGAAACTGGACATGTAAAAACTATTCAAAAAACAGGTTGAAATGTTGAATTGGATGAGGAAAAAAGTTAGATGTACTGTTAGCGATTGAGGAAAATCCGCATATGACTAGTAGACAACTTGCCGCCGACAATGATGTAAGTAAATCATCGATATTGAAAGCTTTACATAAAGAAAAATAACATCCCCATAAAGTTCAGTTGGTTCAGGAGTTAAATGAGGATGATCCTGATAGAAGGCGACAATTCTGTGAACTGATGATGGACAGAATGGAAGCAGATTTGCAGTTCATAAACACAATTGTTTTTTCCAATGAAGCTACTTTTCATTTGATGGAACGGTTAATAGACAAAACTGTAGATATTGGAGCAGAGAAAATCCTTATTGGATGTGTGACGCTTCCACACAATATCCTAAAAGAGCGATCGTTTGGGCTGGTATCATTAACAACAAAATTATTGGCCTTTATTTTTTTGAAGGCTCAGTTAATGGTGAGGTTTATCTAGATTTTTTTATGACTTTTAATTGCCTACAATAAAAATCCTTTTTTCTAATGTTAATGATCCACATGCAAAATATAGATCAATTTGGTACCAACAAGACGGAGCTCCACCGCTTTACAAACGTATTGTTAGAGATTATTTGAACGAAGTTTTTCCCAATAGGTGGATTGGAAGACGTAGAACGATTGAATGGCCACTTAGATCCCCCGATTTGACTTCTCTCAATTACTTCTTATGGGGTTATTTCAATAGGCCAGTCAATATTGCAGATTCAAAAGTTAGGATAACGGAAGAAATTAACAACATAACCCCTGAGGTCCTATAAAATGTTGTACGAGAATTCCAAGATCGACTTGCTTATCGTCAAGAAGTGAATGGTGGTCATTTTGAACATTCAATTTGATTGTACAATGAATAGAAAAATACTTCCTAAGCATTATGTGACATTATTTCCTTCATTCTACGTAAAGTATCAAAATTTGACATTTTCAAAATAAATTTTCTCAGTTATGATTGCACCAAACTTGAAATATTGCTGAACAGAAAATGAAAATACCTTTCGAAAAAGGTGCCACACAATCCCGCTTCTCCTTTAAATTTTTTGAGGGGGTGTTCATAATTCAGAGGGGGTGCGAGAAGGGGGTAATATTTTCATACTGTAAATTGTCAAGTTGACAATATGAATCGACTTTCTTCAGGTTTTTTCAAAGAAAAACATAACATAACGCTAAAAATGTATTTATTCCTTATCTATGGACCGCACTCTATATCAAAAATTCAATCTAGTCACCCTCCCAATTCACTATAGAAGCACATTATTACCACAAATTAGGTTTGAGAACTCTCTAGATCATCTCAAATTTCCCCCTTCGATCATTATCATAAATACGATTATTGGAACCGAGTTCATATAGAAAAAAAGGGATCATCGACGAGTTTATGACAGGAAGGGCACACACAACTCACTTTATCTAATGTTTCTTTCGCAATATCCTTTGCATAAAATTGACTTCGGAATGAGCCTGCTGTGGAGTTTTCATATATGAGCCATCGATTTTCTAAGGTATATCAATGCGATATTGAAAAATTGATACACGAGGTATAGAATAAAAATTTCGTTAACCCAGTTTTCAGGGCTCACGCAGAACCGAAAAAAATATTAAGTATATCATTAAGGATATTTTTCTGAGGATATTCATAAAGAAAATTATTATTTGATCGCGGCAGATTCTGAGAGCATTTTCACAAAATCACCCAAGCTCAAATACCATTTTCACCTAGAAGAATGTATCGATCTGTAACCTTAATAACATTTCGCCCTCTTGTTTAAATTGCATTTTTCTTAGCAATTTGGCGCCTAGAACACGGTGTTCTTCCAATTACTTTACAACCTCCATTTCTCTTCTTTCCTTCAGTAAGTTGTTGTTCACGTGATTGTTCAGTTGGCAAATTTTTTGCAGTTTTTGATATATCCGAATATTTTTGTTTTCGAATGATAGTACTGTCATAAGTGTTGAAGTGTGGCCCATTTCCATGAGCCCAACGTATACATACTTCAATGGAATGGCCCCCAAAATACCAGTTAACAATTTGCACTTTTTATGCAGAGATGAAAGCATTCTTATAGAATCAGGAAACATTGATTTTATTTTCACGTACACACTCCAGCTATTCAGAGGAGAATGAAATCAATAATATGAAATCAGTGGATGTTTTGTTTTCGGCTTTGAACGAAAAATGTGAACAAACTGGAAACAAAAATACTTCGAGAATGTAACTCGGTAAGTTCCAAAATTGTGGCTGTTGAAAAATCGATAAAGATCCTCAAATTTTCATATCATTTGCTACAGCGTTGAATACTGCATGTTCTTTTTCAATGCGTTTTATTTTTCCTTGTTGGTTAGAAAAATATCTGACAGTCCATCTTTCTGCAATGCACATAACTCATCAGTTTCTCTCTTTCTATTCTCGGGATGTTCTTTGACTTTATAAATGTTGAGCTCTTACTCTTCCATCATAAAATGAGTGAGCTTTGGCAATTGACAAAAATTAGGGAAGAACTATATCGTTTGATAGAGCCTTTTGAGTTCCACCACTGTTGTTTTTCTCTGACGTGTGTACATAAACAGAAAATACATTGTTAAAAATGTTTGTAAAATTACAATTATTTCACAATACAACATAAGAGTAAAATTACAAATCGGTGTATTGCCAATACAAAATATAATAAAATTCGAGTAATATACCAAGACATGTGAGGACACCTACTAAGATGAGCGTAATTTTACAATTTCATGTAGTAACCCCACACGTATTGTAATTTTACGAACTGTTGGTCAGTTTCCAATCAAAAGTTTTTAAATTTATAAACATTGTTGTGACGTGATTTACTAATTTTTTTGTGTAAAGTTACAAAATATATTGAAACTGAAATTACTCTGAAGTCATTAAAAATTTATTAATATTTTCAAAATTTGTATAACTCTGACTTGAAAATTACATGATGTATTGTAATCCAACTGAAAAATAGTATATTATTCAACGAGCGAGAAATGTGGCCATTACTCGGGAGAATGAAGTTTGTCGACGCGAGCCAAAGGCGAGCGTCGTAAATCATTCGAGCGAGTAATGGCTATTTCTCGCGAGCAGAATACTATACTTTTTCTGTGACTTATATCAGGACTATTTGAAAATAAGATTCATTTGTGAAGGAAATCCTGAAAGAGTGTAATTCATTTATTTGCATAATAAGAAGTTTTCATTGAATGAAAAAATCTATAATTATATTTTGAGAACATAAACAAAATCATTTTTTGTTGATGAAATTAATAGTAAAATTGGAACAGTTGGAAATCATAACTGAAGGAAGCGAGGATAGGGACTTGGAAGATCTTGGATCGGGTATATTAGTAACCATACCAAACATCAAAACGAAAATTGTTCGGAAATTGGCCATAACTGAGCTTCTTCGCCATATTTGTATTAAATATATCACGCTACGACCGAGTAATATATTAACAGATAAATTTTTTTGAATTATCAGGAATTAAATGCACCAATCAAAGAATCGGAATAAATAAATTCGGAGCCATGGGAAAACAAATCGCAACATTTTTGAAACTTCCAAATCCAGAACTATCCACTGGGCATACCTTTCGTAGATCATCTGCCACCCTGATAGTGGACGCGGGTGGAGACATCACTTCTTTGAAGAGGCATGGAGGGTGGAAGTCAACATCTGTGGCGGAAGGATACATAGATGATTCGATGAAAAATAAAATGAATACTGCAGAAAAAATCTTGGGTTCAATGAAACCGTCTACCAGTACCATATCACAAACATTTATTGCACAGAACACTTCGGAAATGAAAAATGGAAATGTGAATTTGGATAAAGTACATTTATTGTACGAATTCACATTATTTTTCTTTCGCCAATCCATGAAAATTGCATATATCGTCTCATATTTTTTTCTGGATTTATTCGGTAATAGATTTGAAGATGTTATTTTCGCCGCACTACAAATTTCTGGTGGGGTACACTCGTTGTCACTTTCCGAATCCATCTTTTTCTTTTTGTTTTTCGTTCGAAACTATAATATTTTACAGAATGAACTGTCAATTCAAAGATTGTGACGTTTGAGAGCAAGTTTGAAGTTGTTAAATTCTTAAGGCATACTTACGAATGGAAACAATTCAAACACAGCCGCACAGTAATGAATATGCTCATCTGTGATAGGCTTCAAAGTGTTGAGTAATAGATCATTACCTACTTGGGGACGAAACTAGAGTTCATTACCTATTAAGAAATGGTCATATAAATGACCCTTTTTTCAATAGTCATAGAAAAAATTATTTATCATACGCGTTTTGTTATTTTACCGAACTGTTGGTTGGTTTCCAGTCAAAAGTTTTTAAAATTTACAAACATTGTTGGTGATTTGATTCTGTACTCAGATATACGCATCAAACGTTGCTAGCCTCTGCGTGTTGGAAGTGTGTCTTTTGTTTTCCCGGCTTTTCGGGACAATCGGCGTTGACACCGACAACGCTGCGATTTCGTTACTAAAAATCACTGTTTAGTGTTACTTGAATTAGTGAAGCGTTTGGTTATTTCACAGTCCACAAAAATCAAGCAAGTTTTAAATAATCAAAATTTTATAATTCTCATTGTTTGAATATGTGTTAATAAAAAATCACCTATTTGAATAGGGAGAAGTTAATAATACTTGTGGGACTATTGCTAAAGTAATTGGAAGAAGTTATTGGTCATAATCGAAGGCCATTTGTTGAAAGTTGAAAGAACAGGAATTGTTGGTTAGTAATTCAATAATAATTATTTTTCTATTTGATATCAGTAATTATCCATGGTACTCGAATCTGTAGTCATGTAGTAATGAGAACTCTAAGTTGTATAGTAAATTAACGATGCAATATACTGAAATTACAAAACATTTCCAATCAAATTTTGTTAACAAAATTAAAACACCTGTATTGTAATATTACTAAACAAATTTTTTTGTTAGATTTTTAGTAAAAATGGAATAAATATGTTGTAATTTTTCAAAACTAAGTTGAATTAAATTGTGTTGTAAATTTACAATGCAGCATACTGAAATTACAAAACATTATCAATGAATTAATAATTTTTGTTTGCCCCGGTTAATTACTATCATTTGTTGACAGTGGCGTACCTAGGAATTATGTTTGGGGGCTAATGACCAAAAAAAGATAAATACCTCTACTAATACGTACAAAAAACATAAGTATTTTTTTTTCATTAAAATTCAAAAAAAATACAAAATGTAATGAAATAAAAGATATATATGCATATACTTATAAGAAGGTACAAAAACAAAGATTTCTTTCGTTAAAATGAAATTCAGTCTCCTGTATTTCTCATTTGCTTACCTTTCAATAACATTTGAAACATCTATTTGTACATCTCTATGAACATGAAGTAGAGCTAATCCAACCAACCACACTAACTGGCATTGTATGTAAATATGAAGACCCTTTTTCATCAAACGGAATGTTAGCGTCACAAGATTTAAAAAGAAAAAAAATTCAAATTCAAAAAAATAATACTATCAGCTGAACACTTGAAATAATGTAATTTCAATAGAAAATAATTTTTTCATTGAATTTTGATAATGTGAAGCTATTGTTTATTGAGTAATGTTTTTGGAACCACCTATTTTATTAAAAACCTTATAATTCTGTTTTGCTTCCTGGAGCACATTTTACATGTGTACTCGATGATACACGCTATAAAATTGTAGAAAAGATGATTATTTTGTCAAATATAAATTTCTGAAGTTAACAAAATATGAGAAATTAAAAATTATTTGAATTTTGATAATGTGAAGCTATTGTTTATTGAGTAATGTTTTTGGAACCACCTATTCTATTAAAAACCTTATAATTCTGTTTTGCTTCCTGGAGCGCATTTTACATGTGTACTCGATGATACACGCTATAAAATTGTAGAAAAGATGATCATTTTGTCAAATATACATTTCTGAAGTTAACAAAATATGAGAAATTAAGTAAATATTGTCAATTTTTTTTAATTGATATTTCACATTATTATCAGTTTTATGCCTGACAAAGGTCTTTTTCAACGATTTAAAAAAAATAAGCAATTTGTTTATAAAATATTCATGAACAAATGGATTAGTTCTTGCATCAGGTTGCTGAGAGTTTATTGTGATTGAAAAAAAAACTTTTTTTTTAATTGTTTATAATAGTTTTTTTTATCATTTAAATAATTAATAAGAATTTGCTTCTTTAAAATTAATAATTGGTTATTCTCCACCTAATAAGGAAAAATTGTTTTCATTAATTATGTAATTGTTTATTCACTTAACAATATGTTATAAACAAACTTTGATTGGCATTATTATATTTTTTTTAACGGAACAAAATATAACAGAAACAACCATATATGACAAAATTTTAAACAAAAATATTTCATAATTTTTCTAGAAAAATCAATTTTTTGGGCATTTTGCGTATATGGTTTTTTTGTTATTTTTTGTACAATTAAAAAACTAATTGCCAATCAAAGTTTGCTTAATTGTTGAATAAATACACAATTACATTATTCATGGAAAAACGTTGTAAAATGCCTTTGTCAGACATAAAACTGATAATAATGTGAAAAATCAATAAAAAAAAATACAATATCTACTCGATTTCTCAAATTTTGTTAACTTTAGAAATACCTATAATATAAAAAAAATATTTTATGTACATTGATCTCTCGAGAAGGGCTGTACTCCTGCATTAACGCCCACGCGGAGCTCTATTTTCAACGTTGAATTAATATTATAAATACTTGAGATAGAGTTCCTCTTCATGAACCTGTTTTTTCATTTTCTCTATCATCAATAGTTTTTGAGCTATTGCCAAAACACTAAGTCAGTTTTTTTTTAAATAGCAAAATCGAAAGTGATGTGTGTAGAGATGTGGAGAGTGGTGGCCATTCCATCAATTCAAAAAAAAAACTTTTCTTGGGGGGGGGTATTTACCCCCATTACCCCCCCCCCCCTTAAATACGCGCTTGTTTGTTGATGAGACGTTATTTGACAATAGTTTATCTTTCTTCGATACACACCAGTATTTCTCTTTCTAGAATATTATATTACAAAAACTGCTGATCCGTGACAAACGAACAAAGGGTATTATATAGCTCCATCTCATTCCATCGTACTGGATAAAACTTGAAAACACTAGTGAAAACACAAGGGGACTTCACATCTCTCCCATGATATTGCATACAGAAATTTACAAATGCGCATTATCTTAACTTTTAATTCCATTTCGTATCTCGCAGTTTTATATTGCGGAGTAAAATTCCACAGTTTTTATTTGCAGTAATTTTTTTCATGTTCATACACATAGAAAGACTGCTCCGTATACAAATTTGCGACTTACGATCCTACCGAGAATTCTGGATGAAATGGAGTAGCTTACTATGCAAATTAAACATTATTTCTTATCTCTTTATACCGTTCTAGAGCTGCTGAATCAGAGGTCGTAGGGCTCAGTTATAAAACCTGATGGTGAGTGTGAGGTTGAGAATTTGATGGACGAAAGGAATTTGCGTTTATACCCTCCAGAAATTACGGTCTGAGAAAAGTCTACCATCAGATTTGACAAACGTTAGACGCTTTCATTTGTGTAGATCGCCTCCATTGTGCAAATGCTGCCGAGAAGTTATCTAAATGTTGATTTTCAAAAAGGAGCTTTTTGGAAATATATACAAAATTCGTAAAAAAATCATTTTCATTTTTCAACTTGAAAAAGGTCTCTTTCATTGAAGGTTACACTACGGCCTCCGACGTAAATTTTTTGTCACGTGTCTGCACTCACGATCGGAAAGCGCCAGTCACTTGTGAGTTGCTCTACACCCGTCGGGATTGAACTGCAGTCGTTGTCGCTGCAGTTGACGTCACTGTAACAGTTGAGGCAATTCAGATCAGAGTAGGGACTTGAACACGTTTCCCGTTACATCCGAAACCGAAAGGAATAACAGTGACCCTACTGTCCGTGAGGTCAGCCGTCGCCAGTGTTAGCAACCGTACGATATTTAAGGTACACGTACCATTATTTGCAACTTTGTACCTTGTCCCCTAACAATGTGACAAGGTACGCTGTTTGTACCATATTTCGAGTAAAAAGGATTACCAACTTGACATGACATGCGACTGTGCGTGTCACCATGTAGAGGGTTACCGACATGACCGAATGTACACGAAAATCACTGTATACTTTAGGTTGGCGACAATGGTGACTGGTGTGCTCACAGACACGTGAAAAGTCAGACAAGTTCTTCTTTGAATTTGGATATAAACAAATTATTTGCTTTATATTTTCTTTTATTTCTATAACCTCCTTGTTATTGTTTTATTGTTTGCCCATTTTCTGGCTTACATCCTTTTAGGGAAACGGAAATATATTTTATCGTTACTTTCATTAATTTCTAATTTCAAACCACAATCCTCACCAATGATTTGATTTTGGTGGCATTGCGGCCGCTCGCGCCTCTAGTGGCTAATTGGGGAGATGATTTGGAAATGGAAGCGATCTTATTTGGCATGCATTCGTTTATACGCATGCTCCAAAATTAGACATAACTCTTCTGTGACCTACGATGACGTCACAATTTAATGTACCCTAATTTTATCTGAGATACTATATTTTCATTAGGTTGGTACCATATTTTCATTCTTCATGGTTGCCAACACTGGCCGTCGCAGTTGGTCCGGATTAAAGGACCAACCGGACTCGGTGCGGGAAACCGAATATCGAACTGAGGAACCAGCGTCAGCCAATAAAATGGTAGACCACAGTACACAGACCATGAAAGATGATGGTCCCCGTTATATATCCGTGGAACAGCGGATACCCCGGCCACCGGCGACACTCATGTCACAGGGCGAAGAAGTTATTCTGCTCCCGTTGTGGACAATGTGGAATCCGTTCGGTAAAAAAAAATCTGCAATTAGGAGGGGAATGTAACGAAGCTGTTTTTTGAGCTCCGTTACTAAGAACGGTTGCAGAAAGTTTATAGTAACTTTGGTATGTCCCTGCCTATTCAGGTTTAAGATTAATTCCGGTATGACAATTAATTATATTCCTAGTTTAGAAAATAGGTCTGAATACCAAAAGCTACTGGAAAGAACATAAAACCAAGCGTAAGAGAGGGCTGTGTTTTTTTGCATCTTATAGAAATGTTGAAAAGTTCTTCAGATTGTTTTTTTATGACGTAAACGAAATTAAACTCGAGAGGAGGAAAAACCCTAAAATGTATTGTTATAAGCACCAGATCATGGACAAAAAGCGCGCCGTTTTTAACCTACTCCTTATGTCAAAAGGAGCAAAAAGAGCGCCTTTCTTACTCGTTTTTATCCCCATTCGTCGTAGATTTGAAGCATATAAAAGGCAAAATGACATTATCATCGCTCTTCTGTTCCTACTGGGTCTTCGAAAAATAAAGTAAATTAAAAGTATAGATAACCGTATAATTTTTAAAACCGCGAAAGTGTTCGCCAGAAGCTTTGAGGTATCCGTAAGTGAAGATTTCTATAGCATTGTATGAATTGAGCTTGGTTCTTCTCATGCTAGCATACGTTTAAATCATATTTTCAGTTTTTTTTTGGATTTTCTGTATTCACTGGAAATATTTTGCTTCTTCGACTTTGAAGGTTCCCAGTCATTTGATTGTGTCCAAAGTAAATCCTTACGATATTTTGTCCGATTACCATTTTGGTCAAGTTAAATATTTTGAAATTCATAATTTTAATTTTTGTTTATGGTACTATCGAAACTCCAGCAATTTGGAGGAGCTCAAAGTACATCCGTTCGATTTTTTTTGTCCGATTGACAAATTTGGGAAATTGTAAACATTTTGATATTTATAATTTTGTATTTGCTGCAAGAAAGTTTGGGTTTATTGTACTATTGAAACTCCCAACAAATTGGTGATGCTCTAAATAAACCCGTACGGTATATTTTTTTGCTTGTCCGATTGGCAAATTTGGTGAAAAGTAAATATTTTCATATTCATAATTTTGTAGTCGCTGCTCTCACGTTCATTGCACTATTGGAACTCTTTACGACTTCTTTGATCGATTAATTCAGGAAAGTGTACATAAGTTTCTCAAGAACAAGTATTAATTTGAAATTCATCAAATTATAGATAGTGACACCTATAATCTGTGCGGTGAAGCTTAGACCTAATATCGTGGAATTTTAATGGCACGATATTTCGTGCACATTAACAGGTCACCAACAGATGTCAGCATAGGCCAACCCACGACATCAATAGTCGTACTCCTAGTGCGTTCAGAGTTACGCGAAACAAATAACTAGATGAAGAGAAATTTGTTACGAATCCAAAAGAGCACCACCATCCGCCAACAGCTGTTTCATGGTTTCCCAATCATTAATTTGCCTTCGATTGTCACTATTATTTTAGCTCCCGCAAGTGTTTTATAGTGGGGAACCATTCAGAATAATTTGGTAATTGCTTGCACAAATAATTGTTCAATTCATCAACTGTCTGAGTTCAGAGAAATCGCTGAACGAAAAAAATGTTTCACCGGTGTTTGAATTTAGAGAATAACCGGATTCAAACAACGGCCGAGATATATAAACAGCTGATATTTGTCCCCTAAAATACTTTAATAGCATTATTTTGATCAATAAAGTAAAATAGCTCTGCTACAAGGATTTTTTAAAGTATTATTCATTCCCCGATTCTTGAAGGTGGTGATTTTGTAAATAGCCGTTCGTTGTTCCTACACTGAGTGAATTATATTGCAATTTTTATGAAAATAACTTTGATGCCTCGTTAATACATTTTAAAGCTAGAAAATAACTTTGATAGCCTTCGGAATTGAAAGAATTTCCGAACCCAACCTAGTTTAAATATCAACGTACAGATTAAAATTTTAAATTTCGAGGAATTAACCGAATTCGGAATCAACTGCTTGGTAATTATTTTGTGGTAATACCGATTTACCCGCTGTATAAATCTTAGTATTAATTTTGGGTAATATAAGTATGTAATGCCGATTCATCAGCAATATGAATAGTTGTAGTTGGGTTATACAGGGTGTTTCTTAAATATGTGTAAAAAATTTAGGAGCATATTGCTGACGTCAAAATAAAAAGAAAAAGTCTCATAAACATATGTCCGCAAGTTCTTCGTTTCTGAGGTGCAGGGTGTCAAAGTTGAATCCTTATTTTAATTTTGTGTGAATATATTCCAAAATAATTGTGATATTCGAGTAGAGTTTAGTACCTGGTAGTATTTTCCAATGATAAAATCAAATTTGATGTTAGTTTGTTTTTTTTGTAGGGGTGGCGCCACCTGCATGTCTTTCCAGTCATTTGAAATGTCATGACTTTTTTGTGCGTAGCTGTATCACGTTTTCTAGTTAAAAAATCATTTTTTCTGACATTTTTGTGTAAAAAATATATTCCTGGTAGAGGTCGCTGCGAGCAACTGTTCTCGAGTTATTTGGATTTGAAATAATCGATGCATTTGAATTATTTCCGTGGGGCTCGTAAGACGAAGAAGTAGTAAATATCGGAAAAGATACGCCAATGCATTTGTCTCCTTTTATTCAATGGTCTTCTACATTCAACACTTGAATGTGGTCAAAAAATGATTCTTGTTTTTTGTTACATAGTTTTTTTGGACTCTTTTCCGATTTAAATAAATAACATTTAGGTGAGTACTTGTCATGTCATTTCACTCAGTTCTTGTGACAGTGAAGTTGTTTTCTATATTTGTGTTCCAATCTTTTTCAAATGGCAGCGTACACGAATATCGAAATGGCCAATATGATTTACGTATACCGTCTTTCCGATGACAATTGCTACAAGGCTGGACGTATTTATAATGACCGATTCCCTAATCATCGAGCGCCGAATCACTTGACAGTCAGAAACCTTTTCCAGCGGCTAATGGAATTTGTAGGCAAACCGTTGACTACTAGGACAGCAGAATTGAAGAAGCTGTTCTTCAGGCAATCGGAGAAGATGCACAGACAAGCACGAGAAACATTGCGCAAAATCTGAACGTACATCTCAAATCAGTTTGGTTAATTCTCAATCGAAATCAGTTGTATCCTTATCACATACAGCATGTCCAAGCATTGTTGTCCCGAGATTTCCTTCCCTGTGTAACATTTTGCCAATGGATACTGCAGAAAGTTGCACGAAACCCCCAATTTACTGCAGGGATATTATTCACTGATGAGGCACATTTTTCAAAGAACGCCATAATAAACTTTCATAACAATCATATGTGGTGTGACGAAAACCCTCACGCAATAGTTCAGTCCAGGTTTCAACACCAGTTTTCATTGAATGTGTGGATTGGTATTGTTGGGGATTATTTGATTGGTCGTCACTTTTTTCCAGGGACTCTTAATGGAAATTCTTAACATGATTTCCTTGAAAATATTCTGCCTGAATTACTTGAAGACATTCCCTCTTACTGAGACAAAGAATATGGTTTATGCATGATGGAGCCCAGCGCATTTGACCTAAATAGTTCGGGAATTTTGAAATCAGCGATTCAGAAACAGATGGATTGGTCGAGGCGCTGAAGTTCCAAATCAATTCTGGCCTCTGAGGTCCCCAGATTTAAATCCAATCGATTTTTTGTGGGGTCATTTGAAGGCCCCAGTTTATACGGTGCCACTAGGAACCAAGAACAACTTCCTCAAAGAATTATTGCTGGATGTGACGCTATCCGAAATACACCAGGTATAATGGAACGTGTACGTAGGTCCATGAGACGACGACCCGACGCATGCCTAATGGTGCAAGGTGGCCATTTTGAACAATTACTATAATTATTACCCTCAACTAACTGTTTTAGTATTAAATTGGTCTCAATTACTGTTATTATTAGTATTAAATTGTAATAACACCCGAATCCTATTTTGAAAAGAAATTAAAGAAAATAGTATATTAAAGTATAAGTGGATAAAAAGGGCTTTAAAACACGCGCGATTTTTCGAGACAACGGCGCAGCCGGAGTGCTCGGAATAGAGCAAGTGTTTTCAAGACCAGTTATCCACGAATACTTTACGCAATTTTTATTTTTTTTTTGTGCACTTTGAAATCATATATACTGGTATTATTACTACAAAAAATAGAAATAAGAACTAATAATGCAAAATGGTTGAATTCGTGATGTGACATCAGTATACCTTTCGTTGTCATGGAAATGAGGAAAACAGATATTCATTTGCAATTTGTCATCAAAGATCAATATTTGTTGTCACCAGAGCTCAGAAATGAATTATTCTAATATCGATTTTTTCAATAGTGAGGCAGAATCGCGGTTAATACCGCGGAAATCCAGTGATTTTCTATTATTGATCTTACAGGAGTACCAAATAAAATATTACTAATAACTCGTTCATTTATATGTTATACCTGTTGCTCCTCCATCCATTTGATGAACTTTTCATCATTCATCAAATGGATGGAGGAGCAAGAGGTATCACATATAAATGAACGAGTTATTAGTAATATTTTATTTGGTACGCCTGTAAGATCAATAATAAAAATTTTGTCATTTAGACTTCACGTTTCTCGATTTGTTTATGTTGTCATGGTAACTTTAAAAAACGCGCGTTTTTTTAAGTTCGATTCAAACACGTTGGGTCGTGATTCAAATGGGTAAGATGAGGCACCAATAAAAAAAAATTTAATTAACTGAATTAATTTTGAATTTGAAAATCTTGGCATTCAAAATCACTTGCATCGATTATTTCAAATCCCAATAACTCGAAAACAGTTGCTCGCAGTGACCTACACCAGGAATATATTTTGCCCACAAAACTGTTAGAATAATCGATTTTCCCACTAGAAAACGTGATACAGGTGCGTACAAAAGTTATGACATTTCAAATGACTGAAAAGACATGTACCCCCACGAAAGAGACAAACTAACATCAAATTTGATTTTGTCATTGAAAAATAGTCCCAGATACCGAACTTCACTCGAATATCACAATTGTTTTGAAATGTATTCAAAAAAAATTAAAATAAGAATTCAACTTTGACACCCTGCATCTCAGAAACGAATAACTTGCGGTCATATGTTTATCGGAACTGTTCTTCTTATTTTGACGTCAGCAACATGCTCCTTAATTGTCTACACGTACTTAAGAAACACCCTGTATATAGTTGAGGTTGCCAGACCGACCAACTTGTTATGTAAAAGGAAATACCCATAAAAATTGTAAGACACTGCCAGAACCAAATTTGAATATACCACATAATTTAATACTTATTATACTCTGAGCTTACTGTGGAAAGCACCTTTCCGTTTCAGGTACATAAGGTAGATACAATTGGGTTACAAACCCAAGTCTGAAAGGTAGTGTAGAGATAGCTCTGTCTGTCTGCTAGTGGGAAGGCGACTCTGTCTGTCTCTCTTTTTGTGGACATACCGGTGTCCAGTACAATATTTTGTACTGGACACCGCATTTTGGAAAATACAAATAGTATCAAAATATCAAACCCCTGGACAACCGTATTTCCATCTGTTGTTACCCTAGTGCGTGGAGTAAACCACTGTGAAATCTGGCACCCGAGATTTAAACTTGAGATAGAAAAATATTTCCTGTATACAATTTCGTCGTCCCAAGTAACATACCCTTCTAGGGACCGCATTAACAGTGAAGGGACTTGATTAACAGTAAAATTCCCTGTCCTAGAAAATCACGTTACAATTTGGCGCCCGAGCAGGGACTTGAGGACTTGAACACGGCAGCTTGATCAGTTGGTGTTTCATCATGAATGTTTTCACCTCTGAACCGATTTTGTTGAAACTTAGCACACCCATGTAGTTCTGATGACACTACAACATAATGGAGTCCTGGAGTTAAACTGATGATGGAGACGAAAGACAGTCGAGGGAACTCCTCAACGGTTTGATAGCAGCTATCTCGTGTTTCTGCTTATTATTTGTTTCATGCATGAGTCAGTTGTTCTGCTACAAAGTCAGGAACGGACTACCCCCGATGGTCCACACCCCAAAACTTTGAAATGACTGGGATTTGCCAATATGTTTTAACAAAACAAGGTTACCTGGACAATTTCCTGAATAAAACTACTCGTGTGGAAAATTGATCGGAGCAACTATTTTTAATAGAAATGCATTTTTGTTCGACGACATCCAACCTGAGATGTCTACCATTATTCGAAAAGATTAATTTGTAATGAAAATAGAAATGATAGGTACAATGTTCATAACGAATTTTTATCATGCACACACGTTTACCTTACAAAACTCATGATGTAAATAATCAATCGCAAGCCTCAAGAGCAAACAAAAATGCAGAAACCGCTACAAAAACTGCTCGATATGACCCCCGTCTCTCTCAATACATTTTCTTAGTCGGCGCAAACACCCTCTCTGCACTTGAAATAGCATGCCAGGGTCGTTTCGTATGGCTTCACAATGTAATGTAATTCTATTCAACAAGGCATCTCTGTTGTGAATAGGTGCAGTGTAAACAAGGCTTTCTAGATGCCCCCACAGAAAGAAATCCAATGGATTTAAATCCGGAGACCGCGGTGGCCATGAATATGGCCCACCTCTACCAATCCATCTATTGGGGAAAATCTGGTTCAGATGGTCCCGCACAATCCAACTGAAATGGGGAGGAGCGCCATCATGCATAAACCACATATCTCTTTGGGTTTGCAATGGAACATGTTCCAAAAGTCCATTCATTTCGTTCTGAATGAACTCCAAATAACGTTCTCCATTCAATCGGTCATGTAGAACGAATGGTCTTATAAGATGGTTTCCTATGATACCAGCCCAAACATTCACGTTGAATTTCCGTTGGTGTTTGGTTTGCAATATCCCGTGGGGATTTTCTTCGGCCAATATGTGGAGATAATGGGAGTTGATTACTCCATCTCTACCGAAACCTGCTTCATCAGTGAATAAAACTCGAGTAATGAAAGTCATATCCTCTCTTTGCTTATCCAGGAACCAATTGGCATATTCCAGTCGAGCTGGAAAATCTTCAGGTGTCATGGCATGTACCTTCTGGATGTGATATGGGTGGAGCAGTTGTTCCCTAATTATTCTATGAATAGTGGACTTGGATGTATGTAACTGTTCTGATGCTCGTTGAAGGATCATCAGCGACAGCTTCCAAAATATTTTCCTTCAATACAATGGTACGCACAGCCCTAGGAGCGCCTTCACCACCTCGTTTTGGCAAAACTTAACCTACAATAATATCGAAATAATACAACAGGCTCCAATTAATTATCCATTAGACATACCTGTCTTCCTCAAGCTGCGATCGACACGCGCGAACGTTTCTCTTGCCGGTAACGTTCGATTGGGAAAATGTTCGGCATACAGACGACGGGCTTCTGCAGCATTACCAAATGCTCATCCATACAATGCATGCATATCTGCATATTCGTTGAATGTAAACTGTTCGGCCATATCATAACACTTCAAACTGTCCTATTAGAATATTGACAATACAATGACAACGCACCACTCAACAAAACAAAATCGCATTCCAGTTGTCATTTTTTATCCACACTAATTTTCTTTCTTTCTACAAGGTGTTTTTGTCAACATTATTATTATTATTATTCCTATGTAAGCCTTAAAAAAACTAAAGAGATCAACAAGATTATACAATGCATGCAAAAGAAAAAGAAAAATAATTAATATATGCGTAGGAAAAATTATGAAAATAAGCAAATATCTATTTTGTTGTTAAAACTATTCACTGAGTCAGAATTCACAACATCGTTGGGTAAGTTATTCTATGTTTTGAAAATACGATTCACCAAAAAATGCTGTCTCTGCCTAGTGGCAAATTTCTCCTTTTTTAATTTGAGATTATGACCACGTAACCGCGAATCATTGTTGAAAACAAAAAGTTCTTTCTGATTAGCATAGTTATACTCAGCTATACGGAAGGATATGATGGGGTCCCCACGGAGTCGACGTTGGTCAAAAGCTATCAGTTGTGCTATCCTCAGTCTTTCGGGATAGGTTGGACGCACTTCGCCAAAAGTCATACGCGTGGCTCGACGCTGAACCTTCTCCAACAGATTCTTGTCGCGCACCAAAACAGCACACCACACCGGACCTGCGGACATCTGTGGAAGAAATGGAACATAAATCTATTCACCGGATATTTTTCACCTATTCATGTGCAGCCGTTTTTTGTAGTTTATTCGTTTGCTTTTTATTAGTTATGTCTTCCGATGTGCGTTTTTTCAGCTAAATTTATCTTCGGGTTGAAGATTTTCTCCCATGAAATTATACGTATCAGTGAAACTCCTCAACATTTAAGCTGTGAATACGAATTTGCAACATCCAAATGTTGAGTTTCATGAGATTCAGATAACACAACACGAAACGTGCTTATTCCACGCGTACATACAAAATATGGACTGAATTCGATATTTCATAGTGGAGAAGCTTGTTTTCAAAAACACCACGAATCTACATAACTTGATATTTCATTTGAAAAAATATCTACATTGTGAATGAAACTTTCAACTAGGTACTGTACTTTTTGTTTACGATATTATTTTTGCATATTTTGTATTATCCCTGTTATAAATGTTGTTGAATCAACGTTAGCATTAGTATTTCTACTGTGAACTTTTTTCATTTCAAATAATGGTGGACGATCGGGTTTGATGTCGTCGAGTGAAACTGCATTTTTATTAAGAATCGTTGCTCCGATCGACTTTCCACATGAGTACTTTTATTCAGAAAATTGTCTACGTAACCTTATTTTGTTGAAAACTATTGAAAAATTATCTGTCATTCCAAAGTTTGGGGGTGTGGACCATCGGGGGTAGTCCGTTCCTGACTTTGTAGCAAAACAACTGACTCCTGCATGAAAGCTCATCGAACGAATTCATTTGTTTAGTCAATCACCAGAATTACGATTTTTCATTTTGTAACTTTGAGGGCCCGTAACATGGTAACGAAGGCTTTTAGGAACAAAAGTTATAACAAGTACTGGTGATATTTTGACCCCATCTATACATTCCCGAGAGGAAAAGAGGAAGTCCAGGGACACCCTGTATTCTTCTAAATATCGTTTTCGCATTCTAGCAGCATTTTTTGCAGGCCTACCCACGTTGGTATAAAAATATAAGTATTTATATCATATAACAATTGATAATTTAAGTAGGTAATCATATTATATAACAGTTACTAGTTGAAGTGAAGTAGGAAAGTAAGTATTTGAAAAGTAATCAGAAATCAAGTAGGCAGTAACTAGCAGATTTTTGCTACAAGAAAATAAAAAGCACTTTTTGACAAAAAATTAAACCGAACTGAAAAACGAAAAATAAAATGAACCTTTTCAGTCTCGATAACTGAGCTCCTAAACATATATTACTAATTTTGTGTCGGCGCCAAACAAACAATCGACGAAGATCATTAAATTGCTTCAAAGAAATAATCAAAACAAAATAACATAAAAATTCAACGTTAAATCTCCAGCGATAAAAAATTACACCCCAGAAATGCGCTCTCCGCACGTCCACTTACGTGTGTGGCCGTTCGGGCTGCTTACTCGCTGATATTAACTTCGGGAACTCTCGGCAATTTCCGGCGAAAGGACGCGCCGTCGCCGCGCACCTCGCTGCCATCATTTACTTGATTAATTTGCTCGTTTGTTTGTTTGGCCTTGACTCAAAATTAGTTACCTACATTAGTTTATGAGCTCAGTTATTGAGACTGAAAAGGTTAACTTTATTTTTCGCTTTTCAGTTTAATTTTTTGTCAAAAAGTTTTTATTGAGAGTTCAGTATATTCATAACGGACTTCTGGCATGCTATTGTCAAGTTGTGTAGTTGATGTTTCTCCAACTCTTTATGTTTCTCTTTTTCCCCAACTCTTTATTTTTCACGGGGTACATAACATCTCACAGTTTTCACAACAGCTGATCTTGTCATTTGAATATCTGGATTGAGGTCATCGAACAGATCCAAAACTTCACTATTAGAACACGGTTTTTATCCATAACCTCTCAAAGTTAAGATTTCCATACTGTTAGTGATCGGTGCATGACGCAAAATGTAAAATAACACGCTGGCTGCCATTACCCCGCGCTCCCCTAATGTTTATATTTCTGCAATGTGACTGTTGTGTTATTTTTACGATTTGCTGTGTGAATACCATCTAATAACAAATTGGGATTTTTGCTACTAAAGAAAATGTCGAAACTTCGTTTGCTGAGTAATACAAACTGTTGTGAGTTTGGTTGTAATAATAATAAATAAAACATTTTCAATCCACTATTTTATTTTGGTGTCATTGCTACTTTCACAGAAGTGAACATCTCCTGACTTCATAATGAATCAATACCTCAGAGACTTTCGTACTGATGATATCAAAACTGAAAACTTATCGTTATGAAATCATAAGAATGAATGAAACTAATTCCAACTTCAAAATATTGCATACCAAAGGAGCCTGTCAAAAAAATATCGGTGAGTTCAAATGTTACTTGAAACAACTCACATATGCACCTGACTGTAATGTTTTGTCAGAAACCTGGCAATTGGTTGATTTGGACTTATTTCAGTTAACAGGTTATGATTTGATTCACAACAGTGACAATCTAAACCAAAATGATGGCGTCATTATTTATATATAATCAGGGATCCTGTATAAATTTGAAATAATTAAAATATATGAACATAAATCAATTTGTGTAGAACTGTTTTTTGAAACGAACAAATTAAAACAATTCCATTATATAGATCACCGTCTCCAAATGTAAATGATTTTCTAGACGATTTGGAGTCCTTTTTCATAAACAACCAACTGAATGCAGATTACAATTTATTCATCGGAGACATCAACATTGATATTTTATGCGACAATATGATCTCTTTCGATTATTCAAATATCATGTGCGAATTTTCTCTCCACTATAAATAAGCATACACGATGTGTCAACAACAGTAGATCCCATATCGATCATATTTTTATCAAAACTAAATTAGTCCAAGAACTTTTATTACCAATCACCATCAAGGCCACCATGACAGATTACTATACAACATTTTTACAAATAATTATAGAACAAGCCCACCCTGCTCTTCTTAGCCATAATTGTTCACGACACACTATATTTCAAATAAGTAGATTATATAAAGCTGAAAAATTGATTGTCAAATATATCTTGGGACGAGTATATCATATGAATGATTCAGAAATAGCAGCGCGTAACTTTGTTAACATAATTGAAGAACAATTAACTAACTGTACATACATCAAGAAAAATAAAGTTAAATTGAAAAAACCGTGGATGACCATTGAACTGTTAGAAATGATTAACGCTCGCGATAAAATACACCAAAGCTCCCTTAATGACTCTCTAAACAATAACTTGAAAAAAAACTATAAATTCCTCCGCAATAGTATAACAAAAAATGTAAATAAAACAAAATTCAATTACCATAAAAGAATGACAGCTGAGAGCCCGAATGTTTCTAAACGTATGTGGGACATTGTTAATTAAATTGCTTTTCGCAAAAATCGAAACTATTACCTGTAAAAATAATACATACGGATGGTACCGATATTGAAGATACACAAGAGATAGCGGATGCAATGAACAATCACTATACCAACATAGGAAAAAAAATGGCAGTACAATTTTCTTCATCTCCCAATTCCGAAACTATTACCCCTCAAAGAATCCCTAACTCACTATTTCTTGAAGATACAGATCACAAAGAAGTGGAAAATATCATCATGACTCTGAAAATGAAATCCCCTGGACGTGATAATATAACAACCGGAACAGTAAAAGAGATATGCTGGCTAATTTGTGAACCACTCACAGATATATTTAATAAATGCATGCACCAAGGTCACTTTCCAACAAAAAATCCATAATTTTCCGCATTTTTAAACACGGCGACAAACAACTCATAGTCAATTATCGGCCCATATCAGTCATCACAAATTTTTCGAAAATATTTGAAAAACTTCTCAAGGAAAGACTTACAAGCTATCTCAATAAATACAAAATCATTTCGGAAAACCAATACGGCTTCCAAAAAGATATCTCCACACAAGATGCAATAATTAAACTCACTGCTGAAATGTATTCATCCCCAGATGAAAGTAAACCATCTCTTACTGTTTTTATAGACTTGTCGAAGGCCTCTCCAATAGGACGCAGTCTGTCAAGATCGGAAACTCTATCAGTGCAGAACAGGTTATAGAATACGGAGTTCCTCAGGGAACGGTATTGGGCCCAGTCTATTTTAATATTTATATAAATGGACTCTTCTCAATAAATAATGTGGTGAAATCATAGCATATGCAGATGATACTGCAATATTTTATATTGACATGATTGGGAAATCCCTCAAAAACAAAGCGGAAAATGATCCTAAATCGATTCTTACATGGTTACGAACGAGGCTTCTAACAATAAACGAAAGTAAAACGTTTTATCTCCCCACTTTTACTGATAAACTGGCCCAACCAACAAAAATCAAATACTTGGGTTCAATTTTGGATAATAATTTGAAGTGAGAAAATCACATAACCTGCATAATAAAAAATTCCAAAGCCTCAAAGACATTCCTAACAAATTACAATTATAAAAAGTCTACTATGCGCTTGTTTGACCTATGGTATCATGGCGTGGGGTGGGGTTGGAAAAACAATATTGAATAAACTCTTAATAATTCAAAAAAAACTCCTGAAAATTATGTTCAATGAAAAAAGAAATCATTCATCAGACTCTTTATACAGGGTGTCCCTGGACTTCCTCTTTTCCTCTCGGGAATGTCTACATGGGGTCAAAATATCACCAGTACTTCATATAACTTTTGTTCCTGAAAGCCTTCGTTACCAAGTCACGGGCCCTCAAAGTTACAAAATGAAAAATGTTTTTCTTTGATAACTTTCGAAGTGAATATTCAAAATCATCCAAATTTTGCTGATTGACTAAACAAATGAATTCCTTCGATGAGCTTTCATGCAGGAGACAGTTGTTTTGCTACAAAAACAGGAATGGACTACCCCCGATGGTCCACACCCCAAAACTCTGAAATGACTGGGATTTGTCGAAATGTTTTGACAAAACAAGGTTACCTGGACAATTTCCTGAATAAAAGTACTCGTGTGGAAAATCGATCGGAGCAACGATTTTTGATAAAAATGCATTTTTGTTCGACGACATCCAACCTGAGATGTCTACCATTATTCGAAAAGATTAATTTGTATGAAAATAGAAATGATAGGCACAATGTTCATAACGAATTTTTATCATGCAAACACGTTTACCTTACAAAACTCATGGTGTAAATAATCAATCGCAAGCCTCAAGAGAGAACAGAAATGCAAAATCCGCTACAAAAACTGCTTGATATGATCCCCGTCTCTCTCAATACATTTTCTTAGTCGGCGCAAACACCCTCTCTGCACTTGAAATAGCATGCCAGGGTCGTTTCGTATGGCTTCAAAATGTAATGTAATTCTATTCAACAAGGCATATCTGGTGTGAATAGGTGTAGCGTAAACGTGGCTTTTCAGATGCCCCCACAGAAAAAAATCCAATGGATTCAAATCCGGAGACCGCGGTGGCCATGAATATGGCCCACCTCTATCAATCCATCTATTGGGGAACGCACCACTCAACAAAACAAAATCGCATTCCAGTTGTCATTTTTTATCCACACTAATTTTATTCTTTCTACAAGGTGTTTTTGTCAACATCTGTGGGAGAAATGGAACATAAATTTATTCACCGGATATTCTTCCCCTATTCATGTGCAGCCGTTTTCGTAGTTTATTCGTTTGCTTTTTATTAGTTATGTCTTCCGATGTGCGTTTTTTCAGCTAAATTGATCTTCGGGTTAAAGATTTTCTCCTCTGAAATTATACTTATCAGTGAAACTCCTCAACATTTAAGCTGTGAATACGAATTTGCAACATCCATATGTTGAGTTTCATGAGATTCAGATAACACAACACGAAACGTGCTTATTCCGCATACAAAATATGGACTGATTTCGATATTCCATAGTGGAGTAGCTTGTTAGTTCAAAAACACCACGAATCTACATAACTTAATATTTCATTTGAAAAAATATCTACATTGTGAATGAAACTTTCAACTAGGTACTGTACTTTTTGTTTACGACTTTATTTCAGCATATTTTGTATTATTCCTGTTATAAATGTTGTTGAATTAGTATTTCTACTGTGAAAATTTTCCATTTCAAATAATGGTGGACGATCGGGTTTGATGTCGTCGAGTAAAACTGCATTTTTATTAGGAATTCCTTTTTTTTATTCAGAAAATTGTCTACGTAACCTTATTTTGTTATTAAACTATTGAAAAATTATCTGCCATTTCAAAGTTTTGGGGTGTGGACCATCGGGGGTAGTCCGTTCCTGACTTTGTAGCAAAACAACTGACTCCTGCATGAAAGCTCATAGAAGGAATTCATTTGCTTAGTCAATCACCAAAATTTAGATTATTTTTAATATTCACTTTGAAAGTTATCAAAGAAAAAAAAATTCTTTGTAACTTTGAGGGCCCGTAACTTGGTAACGAAGGGTTTTAGGAACAAAACTTATATGAAGTACTGATGATATTTTGACCCCATCTATACATTTCCGAGAGGAAAAGAGGAAGTCCAGGGACACCCTGTATAACGGAATTGGAGTTTTCGATATAAGGCAACAATATTTTTTCAACTGCAATATTTGGCAACACAAACATCGAACAGAAATGAACACCCCACAACACAATTACGAAACGCGGAACAAAAAAACCACGTATCCACCCCCCAGAACCTTAAAATCAATTGTACAAAAATGTTTTACGTATTTAGGACACAAACTTTTCAATTCCATTCCTACCAATCTGAAAGACATGGTATCCACCCACTGTTTCAAAAATCACTTGTAATCATATATTAGGTCTCAGCCCCGTGATCAAATCCATGATCTGATAGATCGACCTTAACTGAAATAGACGCCAATTGACTAATTAACTTATTATACTTCACAAATGAAGTGAATATATTTTCCTATCTACTAGCACTTCTTTTATTAGCCTTTTGTATCATATTATTTTCTTTACTGTTACTCATAGTCTTTTTTGCGTGCTTATATTTTTTTTTTTTATGTTCTGGTTCCCACGAAAAGGGATATCTTGTAATGTTCAGAGAACATCGTGGGAACCAAGGGAAAGAAGGTAGGAGTTGGTGTTCTTCTTAAATTTCTGGAGGTTGTATGCCTCGGGGAACACCTCCCTAGGCAATGAGTTCCAAAGCCTCGCTGTTCGTTGGATGAACGAGTCTTTGGAAAGTGATGTTCTGCAGGTCTCCAAAGTGACCACGAAGGGGTGTGATGACTGAACTTGACGGGTTAGTCTCGAAGATATTATGTATTATATAAGAGGGATAAAATTTCAATTATTATTATTATATTGTATATCATGCCTAAACTATATTGAATCAACTATAATATATGTTCTTGTATTAGTTATTTTTTATTGTTTTTCAATTCTTATTTACATTTTTTTACCACATACAAGTGATTAACATATCGCTTCTGTGGTTATTGTTTATTCACAGTATATTTATATGTATTACTGCATCTATTTTTCATATCCTACTTTTGTAAAAAAAAATGTTAATTTTTGTGAAAAAACTATTATTTTTATTATTATTAATAGTAGGAGAAGCGTGAATCTCAACCTCTCTTTCCACACGTTTCCTGCAAACTATTCCGTATATATAGCCACCAAAATTGGACTCCGGAAAAAAATTTATAAGTTTGAGGCTTAGGATAAATAATCTTGAACTAAAAAAGTATTCCTGAGAGCTGCAACGGTATGTTCTCTTCATTTCACAAGGGATGATTTCATCCTACCAGGTGAGTACAACAAAATCGACTAGCCAGTACACCTATTTTATTTAAATGAATTATTTGTGAAATATTCTATTTTTATCAATAGACACTAGTAATATGATTAGCATAACGTAGTTTTGTAACTTCTGTCAATGTCTGAAATAGTGTTCCTTTCTTTGTAGACTGGTCTAAAAATTGTTTTTTATTGAATACCAGGAATATAATTGGTGACAGTCACCTAGAGGAATCTTTTTTTTTTCTACATCATCAGATAGGAATCAAATAAAGGTGGATTTGTTTGAAAATATGAACACAGTGTTCATAAAATCAGATGTGGAATCATCTGCGACTTGAAGATAAACTTTAGTCACTATCTTCCATCACTCAAGAAAACATCTTCATTTTTATCGTGAATTTTTCAATTCACAAAAAATTCTCTCTATTGAATATTCAATTGAGAATGTTTCCATTCTCAAATGAAGGTAATTATTAGTATATTAAAGTATAAGTGGATAAAATGGGCTTTAAAACACGCGCGATTTTTCGAGCACGACGACGCAGCCGGAGTGCTCGAAATAGAGCAAATGTTATCCACGAATACTTTACGCTTTTTTTTTATTGGTGCACTTTGAAATCATATATACTGGTATTATTACTACAAAAAATTGAAATAAGAACTAATAATGCATAAAAACTTTTTAACAAAAAATTAAACTGACGAAATACGGAACTGGAAAGTAAAAATAAAATAAACCTTCTTAGTCTCAATAACTAAGCTCCTAAACTAATGTAAGTAACTAATTTTGAGTCGGCGCCGAACAAACAAGCAAATGAATTAGTTAAGGCGTAAAATGATGGCATCGAGTTGGGCGGTGACATTCTGATAATTTTTTTGAAGTAATTAAATGGTCTTCGTTGATTGTTTGTTTGGCGCTGACTCAAAATTAGTTACTTACATTAGTTTAGGAGCTTAGTTATTGAGACTAAGAAGGTTTATTTTACCAAAGTTATTCCACCAAATCCCAAAATGAACAGATTAGGAAAATTGGACATTTCAACGAATGAGGGCATTATCACGTTTTCAATCGCACTAAATAGTCGTTATCGGAAGATTTTCAGTCACAATATATCACCCACCACTTCATTAAGCAGTCCTAAATGTTAATAAACACACAAATAAGAATGTAAACACAACATTCAAATATAACTGATTACTTCTCTTTGACGTCATTTGTTTCCCTATATTTGAAGTAATCATGTAAGCTTTGGTTGTCATTAAAACAGATATCAATAATAAACAACCAGAGATAAAAAAGGTACCAATGTACTAACGAGAATAAAGGGTTTACTTCTCAAGTATTATTCTTTACATATATTGTATCCAGAATTTAACAAGGAATTCAAAAATGCAAAGTACAGCAACAATATTTCCATATGCCAGAAGATATGAGGACCGTATATTCATGAAATTCCGAAAGAGCTAGTTATGAACCATTTCCCAGAAGGCGTTCTATTGTCAACAAAACATTCATTTCTCCTTCCATTACGGGCATTTTCCATTCGGGAGCGGACAAGCGGTTGTCAATCCCTCTTTCGTTCATAAGTAAATCATAATTACACCCCGTCGCCGCTGCCGCCGCTTTGTACTTCCTTTGGAATTATCGTCAGTTTGATTTTATGTTCGTCATTTCAGCATGAATGGCACAAGCTTCTTACTGGGAGGTATGTAAAAGAGGCCATTATTTACTGAAAACACTTTGTAAAAAGTATAGCACTATTTAATTATTAAAGTTTATGAAGGAAACTTCGTTGAAATGAAGTGATAGATATTGTTTGAAGCTTATTTTTCGTGGAGGAATAAGGTAGGTGCGGTGAATATGGCCATGTTGAGTGAAATCCTTGATAAAAATTAAAAATGCAAAATATTCAATTCGGTGTTTTATAGAAAGCGTACCTTTAAAACCAAAGAAGTGATGTTTGGACAGTAATGGATAATTTAATCATTGATATTTTTTATATCATTTTTTTTTTATTAGTCTTACTGGGCATATTACCAACCCTGTCGTTAATATGCCCATGGCATGTTCCTAATGTGCCCAATGATTAATTTTTTCAAGAGCAAAATAACATATTCATATGGCAAGTATATTTATTTGGAAAAACAAATTGAATGATGACAACAAACTAAAGAAACCCAAAATTCTAATTCAACTAAAAAATTAAACTTGAAACTTTACACTGGTAGGTAGACATCACTGAGTACTGAGAGTACAAAAAGTAATTATCAAAATAATAACAAAGCCTATTTTAAAAATATATTAATTATTCTTAAACTAAGGAAACTCTTTAAAAAACAAAACAAAAAAACCATAATATCTCTTCCGTAGGGCATATTAACTCCCCTTAACGATGGGCGTATTAGCGACAGAAACAGAAAATGCATCTTAAAAGTTGTTAACGGTAATTTATTAAATTTTTTATTAAAGGTAGCATACTAAAACAATGGTAAAAAGGCGTTTTTGAAATGCTGTACTTACAGTTATTGTAAACAAACATACACAATATTTACACTCTATTAAAGCACGTTTTATTTTTATAATTGATAGCGCCTAAAACGTATGTCTTCCCTTCAACCTCTCTGGAGAGCTCGTAGTGCTGTGAGTACGAAATATTGAAGTGTTGACGGCCCTATATTAGCAAATAAGCTAAACTTCTTAAAATTGCACCGGGTGAGCATATTACCAGCATGGGCATATTCACCGCACCTACCTTACCCATTCTTGCCACTTTTTTAGATTATAACCTTCCACGATCTGAAAACAAAATTGAATGGATCAGGGAATGTATACAAATGTAGAAGGGCAAAGAAATTACTTTGCCCCGATAAGTTACAGCGCACACCAAATTATTTTTAACGTAAAAAAATTATATTAGTCCCATTATTAGAAGATCAAAATTCACAGAACTCTCTATTCTATTCGCAACAGACATTCGCTAGGTATGTAAACCTTCCTCAATCTGAAAAAAAAATGAAATTGTAGCAATATAATATCTATTTTGAAAGAAATATTACTTTATCAAGGTTCGTTGGGATTCACAGTTTACCATGAAACTATAACCGAACCGGTGCGGTGGTCAGAAAGCAAGATATTTGAGATTATTCCTTTCAACCCATCAAGGACACTTTACGGATTCTTCAAATATTCAAAGGGACCACTACCCAAGAATTTGTATGGACAATTAAAGAGCATAGTTTCGCTCACCGAAAGTCATTATATACAGTCAAAGTAGGATACAATATTTCACAAAAAAATATTTTTGTTCACGGGCAGATATGAGAAAAATAATTATCGTCTTGAAATGCCATTTCATATAAGCACGTGATCAGTTATGAAAGATTTTCTTGAGAGAATAACTAGATTACAGAAAATATATGTTATAATAAGGATTAGAAGAGGGTAGGAGAAACGTTTTTCCCAATGGGTTTTTAATCTCCTCCGCTTGTGAGTAATCAAATATTGTATTCAATAGTTTCATCTGTGGTTAGGAAAAATAATTGTTAATAGTTTATCGCAGACAGGAATATATCAAAAATCACTGGGCTATTGTTTGTATACGGTTTCATGTGTTATTACTGGGATACTCCATCCCCTAAAAATGCCCTGACCATTCTTGTACTAGGAAACCGAATAATATGGGCAAATGGGTAAACGAGACAATAAGAATATTCGTGGATTGATCGTAGAAACCAGTTCGATTCGAGATTTCTTCTGAGGCATTCATTTTTTTTTTTAGCTATATAGGTCTTGCTAGCCTGATCTTAAGTTATACAATATTTCTCAACTTGCAAATAAGTAAATAAGGAACTTTGATGTCTTCTTCACAGCGAATTCAATATAAATTGAAACAATTGGTAGATCACAAGCGAAAACCAACTACTTTCCTGGCAAATACCACGCAGAACGTTGAATGATATTCACCTGAAAATCTCTGCAAACTTCCATGGAAAATGAAAATTGATTGCAAATGTTTCTTTCTGATAAACTCGATTTTGTTTAATTTATGCCAGGTCCGCCAAAAAATCCGCATACCGGTTTAGGCTTTTGGCCTCATCAATACGGAGTAGTCACCAGTCAGAGATCCAAAGACCTCTGGCCGAAGCGATACCCAACATAAATGAAAACACCATCAAGCCTACATCACCTATAGGTACGCCGGAAAAAGTAACTAATAACCGGCGGTACCTAGTTACAGAAAGGAACACTCCATACTATTCGCCTATCTCAATAGGATTCTATATAAATAGGATTCCATCTCGGTAGGAGTGGCTGAATGCCCGACTGGCGTGTATATTAAACAAGAAAGCCTTGTGAAGGTAATATAAGAATAAGTATTAGTCCATTTCAGAATAAGTTCGATTGGTTAAAATTCATTACTATCCAAATGCTAAATTTTCTCGTATGGATATCCTTTCTGTTATTCTATTAGTTATATGAGGGACCGAATCACAGATAATTTATTCAATGAGCAAATTAAATTCAAACTGTTCTAATGCTCAATAAGTTTTTTATTCAGAATGAATGAGAGATTGTTAAAAGAAGAAGAAGTCTAGAACTTTATTCAGTATAAAAGTAACAGTTCTCAAAAGAATTGATAAGTCTCCTAGAAACTGAGAACCTAAAAAGTAGAATCAGTGCCAGTGCCAAGTATTTAGATGTCTTCTAGTCACGAGACGATCCAGAGACTTGAAAGATAGAATTTTCGGTATTGAAATTGTTTTGGTGATTCTTTATCAAATGGTATATCGCATTTTCGAATCCACGGCAATACAACTCTTTCGAAGGGAATTGGTATCGCAATCCGCTCGGCGATAAAAATGTTTAAATATATGAACTATGTTTCCTTTTCTAAGTAATTCATTTAGTGAAAGACCAGTGGTACAGTAACATAACATTTGTCATAAATTTATTCGTAAAAGATACCATAGACAGAGTTCCAGTCCACACCGCCGAGTTTCTGCAAAACTTCTGATTATTTCACCATATATTTTAAAAACAGGGAGATATATAATCGTCAAAACTGTATATTATCGTCTTTTTTCCTTGAATATGAAACAAATTACTGACCATTTGAATATTCTTTCCACAGACGAAAATTATTAATTTCAGTGCACGCAGTAACTTATTGGGGTAGACTTCTATAATTTAATATATTTTTTTTATAAATTTTATTTTCTTCAGATTTAGGAGCGGTATTATTCCCAGAAAATGGTCACTAATGAATATTCCCCAAAAAAACTCTTCAACAAAAAATGAAAAAGACGAAAAAGTAAACTAAAAAGCAAAAATTATAGTTCAAAAAACTAAAAAACACGCTAAGAAGTTTAATAATGTCTTTTATTCACCATTATTATTATCATTATTATTATTGATTTAGGGAGATTTGGATCGTTCACCAACTTTTGTTTGAAAAGTTTGAGGTTTATACAATAATAGAATTACGGTTTTTTTTTTATTTGAGCCAGATTACATAAAAATATTAAACGCGTTCAGAGACATTTGAACACTTAAATTTTTTATTGTAAAGTTTGAGGTTTATAGAAAAATAGAAATGCTGTTTGTGTTTTCCAGTGAATAAATGTCCTATTTTTCCTGACACATGATTCGTTAGCTTGATTGATGGCTTTTTCAGAATCAATTATTGAATTCTGAAACCTACCTTTCCGACTGACCGAGCCATCGGTTTTTTTTTTTAATTATAATTTCATTTTTAACTTTTCAGTTCCTATCTCAAGCATGAACTCTAACTTTCCAACGGGACCAAATTTCTTCGATTGATTCACCCACATTGAAGATTGAAGTTCTCACTAACTTTTGATGAAAGTGCTGAGACGCCCGCACTCACCAAATATTTGTAATGTAAATTGGGCATTTTTTCGTATCATGAGCTTATGTTCTTGGAGACTTGAAAGATAGAATTTTCGGTATTGAAATTGTTTTGGTGATTCTTTATCAAATGGTATATCGCATTTTCGAATCCACGGCAATACAACTCTTTCGAAGGGAATTGGTATCGCAATCCGCTCGGCGATAAAAATGTTTAAATATATGAACTATGTTTCCTTTTCTAAGTAATTCATTTAGTGAAAGACCAGTGGTACAGTAACATAACATTTGTCATAAATTTATTCGTAAAAGATACCATAGACAGAGTTCCAGTCCACACCGCCGAGTTTCTGCAAAACATCTGATTATTTCACCATATATTTTAAAAACAGGGAGATATATAATCGTCAAAACTGTATATTATCGTCTTTTTTCCTTGAATATGAAACAAATTACTGACCATTTGAATATTCTTTCCACAGACGAAAATTATTAATTTCAGTGCACGCAGTAACTTATTGGGGTAGACTTCTATAATTTAATATATTTTTTTTATAAATTTTATTTTCTTCAGATTTAGGAGCGGTATTATTCCCAGAAAATGGTCACTAATGAATATTCCCCAAAAAAACTCTTCAACAAAAAATGAAAAAGACGAAAAAGTAAACTAAAAAGCAAAAATTATAGTTCAAAAAACTAAAAAACACGCTAAGAAGTTTAATAATGTCTTTTATTCACCATTATTATTATCATTATTATTATTGATTTAGGGAGATTTGGATCGTTCACCAACTTTTGTTTGAAAAGTTTGAGGTTTATACAATAATAGAATTACGGTTTTTTTTTTATTTGAGCCAGATTACATAAAAATATTAAACGCGTTCAGAGACATTTGAACACTTAAATTTTTTATTGTAAAGTTTGAGGTTTATAGAAAAATAGAAATGCTGTTTGTGTTTTCCAGTGAATAAATGTCCTATTTTTCCTGACACATGATTCGTTAGCTTGATTGATGGCTTTTTCAGAATCAATTATTGAATTCTGAAACCTACCTTTCCGACTGACCGAGCCATCGGTTTTTTTTTTTAATTATAATTTCATTTTTAACTTTTCAGTTCCTATCTCAAGCATGAACTCTAACTTTCCAACGGGACCAAATTTCTTCGATTGATTCACCCACATTGAAGATTGAAGTTCTCACTAACTTTTGATGAAAGTGCTGAGACGCCCGCACTCACCAAATATTTGTAATGTAAATTGGGCATTTTTTCGTATCATGAGCTTATGTTCTTGGAGGGAATATCATGTCAGCTATGAAAGTGGGTAAAAATTGAATTGAAATATTCCATTACATTCATATATACTGATCAAGCTAATAAAAGCGTGGTAATAAAAACGGTTTTCGTTCCTTTGAATAATCCTTCCAATTGATTTTGCACAATTATCAACCAACCAGGCACAATGGCTGATAAAGCGTAAATGTAATATATCATAATATCCCCTTGCTCGCGAATTCTATTTGCTGTCCGCGAAGCAATTTATCACGACTGCCATATGCAGAGAAATCCCGATTATAGCAAACATAATATCGCTTGCTCTCCTAAAAGATCTACTGCTGCGAAACATCAAGATTTAAAATTAGATTCAGTGTCTGCTGATATGGAGGATTTATTGTCGAGCGTTCCGTTTTGTCATTGTGACAGATGTTTATTGAAATAAACAGTGTGGAAAATGTACTCTTGGAAGTATACCTCCACGTGGCACATGATGTTCATTGTAATACGGCTGGGAACTATGCCTGTTATAGAAAAGGTTGTGACATGCAGAAGAGGCGAATTGTCCTGATTCAAGTCTGTAGCGTCTTGGCAGTTAACGTCTACGAATGAAATAACCTTAACATGCTCGTGTTATGAATTCTTTGATCTCCAACCAAAGAGAGTAAACGTTATAGGAGAGTCTATTCCCCATAAGACAATGGTGACACTAATAGAAAGAGATGAAAGATCATTTGTGAGTCATAGTGACGTATATGTCATGGCCACCATTCACTCTGGACAGTGGCGGACTGGCGCATTCCGCACTCTGGTATCTGAGAGTTACAGGCTCTTGAATGTATATTGGACCACACTGTATGTTACGTGGGCCACCTGTACTCATGTCCAAGTACGTCACTATGATGCGTTAATGCTACAAGATTCTGATTGGCTAGAGCTTATTAGTGCCTCCTATTCAGTTTACTCTCTTTGATCTCCAACCACAAGCGCTCCTCTTCTTCTTATTTCTCTTTTTGCTATACAATTATTAATTCCTGCGTCATTCTCTATTGGCACCACAATTTCAATGTATGATTCTGAGGTAGCACCCCAGGATCAGGTGTTAGTTGAAGTAGCAGATTGAATTAATTCATTAATTCTATTTATTTATAATGTTGTAACGTAAATAAACTTAACTTGGTTTAACTAATTTATTTAACACTTAATCTACAACTTAATTTATATTACTACGCCACTGTATAGCTCGATGGTATGGGCTCGTTCAGACTGTCCGTGAGACTTGAGGGCTGTCTATTTATCTCCGTTACAGAATTCCCGATCTTTCGAATTCTGGCGGTTGGCGACGGCATGTTCTAATTGTTTCCAATATTGACCGTTGTTTTACGTGGAAGAGCGACTGGATGGTTCTCGAATATCTCCGGGGATGATCTCATCGCTGTCGATGGCAACGTGTGAGGCGACAGGTCCGGCCTAGGTTCGTTACATTGCCCCCTTCTTAAAGGCATTTCGTCCCGAAATTTCATCCTTGGAGTGTGACGATATCTGCATGACTCCCCATATCTGCACCGTGAAGTTCGATGGAAGTAACACTCCACGGTCTTCATGATCGGTCGTGGAAGAGGGTTACAGCAAACCAAAATCCTGACGCCGCTGGATCTGAATATCGCCTCCAGCATACTTCTTATGACTCTCCAGTCCAACCCATCAATACCACAGGATAGTTTTGGAATTGCTAGATCCGCCAGATTCTGGTCCACCATAGTATCTCTTAGTTTGGTAACTAGGTAGTAGATGTTTCTCTGGCCTTTCTTCAACTGTAGCACCCCACCAACTTCTGGATTCTGCTCCCGCAGTGTTTGGAGTTGACCAAATTTCTTGGAGAACACTACGGCGATGCCCCTGGACATTCGAAGATCTTCTGCCACACAGTGCGCTAGTGCGTAGTCAGCAGGCACCTCGAAAAGGTCTCGTGACTCCTCTCTAGTAACCCCATGTAGAACTTTCTGCCCGTTTGAATACAAGGACATAAACTTCGAACGTCATATCATCCTCCGGTGGCTTGAGGGTGCGAACTTGGTCATGGTTTCCAGCGTAAGGGCCAACCTGTTGAAATGGACGACCCTTGGTTTCCCTCGGGGTGGCTTATGGATTCGGTACACAAGGTCGTTTATCCTTTTCACGATTTTATACGGGCCTTCCCACGAGTTCCGCAACTTTGGTGATAGTCCACGACGACGTTTGGGGTTGTACAGCCAAACCAGGTCATCAACCTTAAATCCTCCAGCGTCGGCCTTGATGTCATAGGTCTTCTTCATTTTATCGCTGGCACTCTGGATGTTCAACCGGACTCGTTCGTGGATGTCGTCCATTCTCTGCCGAAGTTTGCTGACGTAGTCCTCTCCCGCAGCGTCTTGTCCTGGCGGTATCCCAAACTTCAGGTCACAAGGCAGTCGCAGTTCTCGGCCCATTATAATACTAGCAGGAGTTTGACCGGTTGACTCGTGTACTGCGGATCGATAGGCCATCAGGAACAAATGAAGATACTGGTCCCAGTCTCTTTGATGGTCAGAGACAACCTTGGACAAGTGGCGGTTGATCGTCCTGTTCATTCGTTCCACCATTCCATCGGACTGCGGATGTAGGGCAGTGGTTCTTGTCTTGCGGATGTTCAGCAGTAGACATATTTCTTGGAACAGGTTGGATTCGAAATTTCTGCCTTGATCCGAGTGCAGCTCCATTGGAATACCGAATCGACATATCCATTCTTTCACCAAGACGTCGGCGACGGTGATGGCTTCCTGGTTGGGCAGGGCATAGGCTTCCGCCCACTTACTGAAGTAGTCCATTGCCACAAGGATGTATTTATTCCCGTGGTCGGATACGGGAAACGGGCCGGCGATGTCAATGGCGATTCTCTCGAACGGGCTGCCTACGTTGTACTGACGCATCGGGGCCTTGGGTCGTATTCGAGGTCCATTGCTAGCAGCGCATACAGCGCACTTTCTGCACCAGTCCTGGACGTCAGCTTGACAATTGGCCCAGTAAAACCGTTGCCTCACTTTCTGCAGGGTCTTCGTCACTCCCAGATGTCCCCCGGCGACTCCATCATGGATTTCCCGCAGCACTTCCTCTCTTCTGTTCCTGGGAACAATTATTTGGCGTCTGTCTTCCCACCAATATCGGCCTCCAACACACGTTTCAGGATCCCATTGTCCAGAATAAGAGAGTTCCATTGTGCCCAATAGGACTTAACAGCCGGTGAGTAACCTGCGACTTCCTGCCATGATGGTCTTCGATTGCCCTTCTTCCAGCTGACGACTAAGCCAAGGTCGGGGTCTCTCTCTTGGTCTTTCTGGATCTTGCTGTCATTCCAGTTGTCATCCATTGCCGCGGTTCTACAAAGTGTTGCTTCTTTCTCTTCTGCTCGTCGGCAATGTGAGCAATCATCTGGACATGGTCTTCGCGACAAGGCATCTGCATTCTTATGGCTAGTTCCGGCTCGATGTTCGATCTCGAAATCGAATTCTTGGAGTCTCTCGATCCAACGTGCTACTTGACCCTCAGGATTTTTGAACTGTAAGAGCCATTTGAAGCTGCATGGTCAGTTCTCAACAGGAATCTTCTTCCATACCGTACTTGTAGAAGTCAACAGCTAACAGCTCTCGCCTGGTGACACAGTAATTGCGCTCTGGTTTGCTAAGCGTCTTGCTGAAATAACCAATGACCTTCTCCTGTCCCTCCTGGATCTGAGATAGGACAGCTCCAAGTCCCACGTTGCTGGCGTCCGTATCCAAAATGAATTTCCCTTTGGGTAGGGGATAGCTCAGTATAGGTGCGTTGATCAAAGCTCCTTTCAGCTTCCTGAATGAGTCTTGACATTCTTCGGACCACTGGAACTTTGTTTGGCCTTCCGTGGGCTTGGTCAGTGGTTTAGCGATGTTGGCGAATCCCAGCACATATCGGCGATAGTATGTGCATAAACCAAGGAAACTTCGAAGTTGGTGAATGTCTTTTGGGATGGGCCAATCCTTAACAGCTTTGATCTTCTGGTCGTCCACTGCTACTCCTTCCCCAGAGACAACGTGGCCGAGGTATCGTACTTCTTTTTGGAACAGATGGCATTTCTTAGGGCTCAGCTTCAATCCGGAGTTCCTCAGTCGTAGGAATACTTCCTCCAAGTTTTTCACGTGGTCCTCAAACGATCTGCCGACCACAATTATGTCGTCAAGATACACTAGACACGTGTTCCATGAGAGTCCCTTCAGTACTGTTTCCATCAATCTTTCGAATGTGGCGGGAGCATTACAGAGCCCGAATGGCATAACGGTGAACTGCCACAATCCTGAGCCGATGGTAAAAGCAGTCTTTTCTCGATCTTCCTGAGCCAGTTCTACTTGCCAGTATCCACCCTTCAGATCAAGGGTCGAGAAAATCGTGGAACCAGCCAACGTGTCTAGGGTGTCATCTATTCTCGGGAGAGGGTAACTGTCCTTCTTCGTGACATTATTAAGTTGGCGATAGTCTACACAAAAGCGTGTCGATCCATCCTTTTTCTTCACCAGTACGACTGGAGAGGACCAGGGACTGTCAGATGGTTCGATAACTCCTTCTTTTCCCATATCGCTGACTATTTTGTCAGCCTCTTCCTTCTTGGCAAGAGGAAGTCTTCTTGCTGATTGCCGGATCGGTCGGGCACCCCCAGTATCAATCTTGTGCTGGACCACATTAGTTCGACCTCCTTTTCCTTGTCCGGTATCGAAGATGTCTTGGTACTTTTTGACTAAATCTCTTAGTTTGGGCTGTTGAGCTGGTTTTATTCTTTGGAAGAGATGGCAACTAATTTTTCTAGTTCTGTGGGCAAGTTGTTGGGTTGGCTAATCGTACCTCGTACGCCCCGGATCACAGATGAAACTGACGAGCAGTGCCCTAAAATTGTTCCTTTCTTTAAGGTCACTGGAAAGTAATTGACATTCATGACCTCGTACCCAGGATGGTTTCATCCAATTTTCTCATCATGAAGTTTGGGCTCGAACATCATCACGTCTCCACTGCTCGCATTCCCGTCCAGGCGAGCCTCCAGGATGGTTTCAGCCCTCTCAGGTACGCTTACATCTTCAGCCAACAGCACACGGATCAACTCTTCACTTCTCCCATGAAGTACCAGCTCTTCTCCGTTGACACGTAGGACGCCGTCTTTGAAATCCAATTCAAACCCTCTGGAATTCATGATGTCCATTCCGATGATTGCATCGTCTTCGATGTCCGCTACAAGTGCCTGATGTTTCACTTTAGTGCTGCCCAAAATTATTTCAATCGGTAGCTCGCCATATACAGTAGCTGGCTCCCTGTTGCTGTGCGTAGCTTCCAAGTTGTCGGTTCAATTCGTTCCGGTGTTCTGGCAAAGGGAAGGTCCGAGAATTGTCCTAGTCGCACCTGTATCTAGCAGCATGGTGCAAGGCTCGTTATTGATGAGACCGTCTACGAAAACACCTCTGTTCTGTCGTTTCAGGATAGCGACATATGCGTTGTTAACCGGGGCTTGCTGGACACAGGCCGACGATTGCCCCTTCTCGTCGACCTTCTTTAGTTTTCCTGCATCGGAGTCGTGTTTTCGAATGTTG
Source organism: Gonioctena quinquepunctata (assembly GCA_018342105.1). Lineage (NCBI taxonomy): Eukaryota > Metazoa > Arthropoda > Insecta > Coleoptera > Chrysomelidae > Gonioctena > Gonioctena quinquepunctata. The sequence goes on from JAFIRS010003380.1 coordinate 104,193, forward strand.
GACATTTGCTACGCACATGTCCAATTTTGCCACAATTCCAGCATCTTATCTGTCTTTTCTCTGGCAAAACTTCCTTCATCACTTTCTTATGGCAGCTTCCAAGTCAGCATGCTCCTGTGAGTCTTCTTCAATACTTCGAACTTTACTTTGGTTTTTGCAGGATTGCTTTGCTGCCTCAAATTCCAAAGCGCGTGCCAGTGCGTCTACGAGATGTGTTGGACGAGCTAGTGTCAACGCTTGTCTGGTTTCTTGGTCACGGAGTCCATCCAAGAATGCCTGAACCGCTAATCGCTCCATTACATTCTCCGGTGTGGCTGGATATGCGAGACGAACCAAGCGTGCAATGTCAGCTTCGAATTCTTGTAAGGATTCGCCCGATTTCTGGCAGCGATTTTTCAGTTGGGAGTGGTATACGTGTTCCAAATGGGCGTGGCCATATCGTAATTCTAGATGTTTAATCAGCTGATCATAGTCCTCCTGTTCTTGGGCGGTGAGAGTTTGTAGAATATTTGTCGCTTCCCCACGTAATGCAAGTGTCAATGCTACAGCTCTTTCCCCTGCATTCCATCCGTTTGCTTTGGCCGCTGCTTCAAACTGCCGGCGGTAATTTGCCCATGGAGTTTTTCCGTCGAACTGAGGCGGCTTCATGGAAAGCTTCCCTATTTCTGAAATGACCTTGACATCTTTTATACCCTCTTGAACTTTATCCACGTTCAAACTCGAGTCCAGCATTGCATTTTCGTTAACCATCTCTGTGGAGGACGCACTATTAATTTGTTTTTCCAGCTTACTGATCGTTTCCTTCATTTTGTCCATTTCTGCCTCGACCCCATCTTTGATTTTATCTACCTCCGTGTTCATTTGCTCCCTAATTTTATCTATCTCTGTCTCAACGGTTCCCATTCTTTCTTCTAGAAAATTAGCCACACCACACAATTCTTTTTTTAGGCCTTCTGTGTTTTCCAGGAACTTCTCTTCCAGGCTTCTTGAATTTTCTAGAAGCTTCTCTTCCAGATTTCTAGAATTTTCTTGAAGCTTCTCTTCCAGATTTCTAGCATTTTCTTCCAGGCTTCTTGAATTTTCTAGAAGCTTCTCTTCCAGATTTCTAGAATTTTCTTGAAGCTTCTCTTCCAGATTTCTAGAATTTTCTTCAAGCTTCTCTTCCAGATTTCTAGCATTTTCTTCCAAGCTTCTTGAATTTTCTAGAAGCTTCTCTTCCAGATTTCTAGAATTTTCTTCCAGGCTTCTTGAATTTTCTTCCAAAGTCCTCGAATTTTGTTGCAGCTCTTCTTTCAAGGATTCTATTATCGGACTCAAATCACCTCCGGGAACTTCGAATAAAAATGTTTCGGGGTCCTCACCTTCTTGTATAAGTCCTTCTGCAAGTCTTTCCTGGAGTACTTGCTTTTACCCGTTGTTTCCAGTTCCCTTTCCTCCAATTCCTGTTTCAATTCCGCTACCTTCAAATCCGCAAGGCGCACTTTTCTTGAACACATTTTGTCTTTGACGAGGTATCAGTCTGTTTCACACGAAAAGTTTATCAGTTTGTTAAAAATTCACTTCGCGAATTATTTTCCACGGGCCACCAGTCTATTGTCTGTTTCACGCGAAGAGTGTATCAGTTTATATTCCCACGCACAATTGTCCACTTCGCGAAAACCGGGCCACTGTCTATTTTCTGTTTCACGCGAACAGTGTATCAGTTTATATTCCCACGCACAATTGTCCACTTCGCGAAAACCGGGCCACTGTCTATTTTGGGCGTACAAAAAGGTCTATCAATTTATTTTTCTGACTATCCACTCCACGATCACTTGTTTATTTTCAAAATCTCACTTCCGACACCAATTGTAACGTAAATAAACTTAACTTGGTTTAACTAATTTATTTAACACTTAATCTACAACTTAATTTATATTACTACGCCACTGTATAGCTCGATGGTATGGGCTCGTTCAGACTGTCCGTGAGACTTGAGGGCTGTCTATTTATCTCCGTTACAGAATTCCCGATCTTTCGAATTCTGGCGGTTGGCGACGGCATGTTCTAATTGTTTCCAATATTGACCGTTGTTTTACGACGAAATACGGAACTGAAAAGTAAAAAATGATATAAACCATCTTAGTCTCAATAACTAACCTCCTAAACTAATGTAACTAATTTTGAGTCGGCGCCAAACTGTGTTTTCTGTGCGAAGAGCGACTGGATGGTTCTCGAATATCTCCGGGGATGATCTCATCGCTGTCGATGGCAACGTGTGAGGCGACAGGTCCGGCCTAGGTTCGTTACAATATTCTTGATATGGAGAGAGAAACGCATATCCACATATAGCACTAAGCCGAGATTTCTGGCTGAATCGCATACTTGTAATATTGAAGTGCCATATTATCTCTTCATCAGCGGAAGGTTTGATGTTTCCCAATTCTCAGTACTAGAATTGACATATATCTGTGTATCATCTGCAAAAGCTTGAATGTTACAGTGTTCTATATTATTCAAAATATCAGAAGTGTAAATAATAAAAAGCAAGTGGCCCATTTGCGGATCTCCTGAAAGTATACGCCTCACAAAGTAATTCCATATCAAAAACACCGATGAATCATTGAATCCATAAAAACTCTACTTTGCACAAAGCAGCTCATGATTCATAGTATCGAATGCTTTAGAAAAATCAATTGTAACCAAGCACTAGACAAGCATTCATCAAAAGCCGTTAATATCAGCAGTTATAGTCGCCAGAGAAGTTTCAGTATTTGTGCCAGGTCTGAAACCTCACTGGCAATCAAGAAGATTTTTTTTTTTTTTCGAAAACTTTGGATAGAGTAGGAAGCATCTTATGATTCTGAGATCTGTAAAATCCTTGGGATCACTTTTTTTTGTTGGGGATAGGTATGCCAACAGAACTTTTCCAGAAAACTGGAAAGTACTATTTTTAATTTATTATGTGGGTTATATATTTATCAATGAGTGGACTGTAACATTCCCGCATTCACATTATCTACTCCAAAAGCATTCGTTTTAATACTATGTAAAATTTTATTGGTTTCTTCCACAGTTATTAATCTAAAAGAAAATTGCAATGGAGGATCGTGGACTGTGAACTATGATTGGATTTTGTATGAACTAGTCTCATGTGAAAAATTGAAGTTTTTTCTACATTTCACGTGCTTTCGCTCTTTTTGAGCAGCTCTTAGTAGCGAACATTTTTGTAGAAAATATAACGAGCTACACCTTTTATGCAGTGGATTTTTTCATATCGCCAATACTTCTGGAGTTGTAGCTGAACATATGAAAATTCGGAGTTAATTTTTTCATTTCTAGGATCGTGGCATGGTAAAGAATTACTTAACTACCTAAATCCAGAGTTTCAGCTGTTTTGTAATTTTTGTTAGATTTTGGTGATTTTTTTTTCATTTTATTGGATTATTATAGTTTATTATGAAAATGATTTTGGTTTATAAATCTTTATAACTATGTCAACCCCAAGATGGTTTAGCCTTTAATCAAATGTTTTCACTGTACCCTGCTTCTGTGATGTTAAATGAAAAGGAAAAGTTATAATTCAAACTTGAATTCCAGGTTTCTGGGAAAATACGGAATTTAATAGTCTTACGGGTGAATTGAAAAAATCCAAAGTCAACCATTCTAATAACGGAGATGAATTAAAAAACAAAGATGAAGATTACCCTGAGCATATCGATCTGTGTACGAATAATGGTGAATTGAATTCGGAGATACTCAAAACTGAGGATGACATTAATATCGTTTACGAAGATGTGAAACCTGATATATGCGAGAAAAAATCGAGTGAAAAAAGTTAAAATGAGGCCGATGCCGTTTTATTGAGTGGAACCGAAATTGAAGCAAACTTTTCTCGTGAACTTTCACATTGTATTTATTTAACAGAAATATTCTGCAAAGTCAGAGTTTTACATGGATATTTATTCGGCTGATACTTGATGAAAATTCATATCAAAGCAAACAAAAACACTCACTTCAGTAAATGATTTTCAACCCTTGACAAAAACAGAGGTTTTTCCATTGACTATTTCCCTCATTAGTTTTGAAACAATCAAATGGCTGAAATTTCAAACGACCAATCAGATCAGTTTTATAGTGATAAATGTCTTCTCGCTGTTTTATACTGACAATTCAACTCATGTATAAAAAATCGCATATGCCACAGTGCAATTGTCAGTTTGACAGCGGCAAAAGTTAGCTGCAACTTTTACAGCGACAAATGCACTAGTGGTTTTCTCACGTATTCATATGTTTATCAATAATCGCGGTGTTGGTTGCCAAAATCAATAAAGTTTGCATTGATATGTTTCTAAATTTATTATTCATTAAATTGTTCTGCCGAATTACACTCCGATGTTTGTATTGATATCGGGTAAATTTGTGTTGTTCAAATTCTAAACTGTTTCCTTTGACAATTTGACTCAAAAAACTGTCAACCCAAAAACGCTCCACCTTCGGTGTCGCGTTTTTAATAGTTGACAGTTTTTCTCGTCTAATTGCTAGGCAACAGTTTCTCATTAAACAACCCAAATTTACCCGATAAAAAACTTTTTTACAAAAAATTAAACCGACGAAATACGGAACTGAAAAGTAAAAAATGATATAAACCATCTTAGTCTCAATAACTAACCTCCTAAACTAATGTAAGTAACTAATTTTGAGTCGGCGCCAAACCAACAAACAAATGAATTAGGTAAGGCGTAAAATGATGGCATCGAGTTGCGCGGTGACATTCTGATAATTTTGTTGAAGTATTTATCTTCGTTGATTGTTCGTTTGGCGCCGACTCAAAATTAGTTACTTACATTAGTTTAGGAGCTTAGTTATTGAGACTTAGAAGGTTTATTTTATTTTTTACTCTCCAGTTCCGTATTTCGTCGGTTTAATTTTTTGTTAAAAAGTTTTTATTTTTCAATTTTTTGTGGCTGAAATCTACTAATTACTAGCGACTTGTTTTTTTATTACTTCCAAAATACTTACTTACCCACCTTACTTCAACTATTACTTAGAATAGTGACACTATACAATAAAAACTGTAACGATATTGATATATTCAATCACACATTACATGTATTCAAATCCATAACAATAGAAATTTATAAAACATCATAGCTCAAATCAAATTAAATTGTTTTCTTAGAATAGATTAAGCAGAATATGTAATATTGGAACATTTTTCTGTACACTAAACTGTATTCGTGGATAACACTTTGGGTTATGCCTGTTGTTATCCTATATGATTTCAATAAGTGAATAAAATATCACAAGGAATTTTGCCATTAGCCTGCCTTTCTTTTCATTCTTGGAAACTGTCAGCTTGCTGCACAAAAACACAAGGATACCATTATGTCAGAGTCCAACCACGTGACTCGCCTTTCGCATAATATCACTCTTCCTATCCCATCGACAACACAAATCAAAAACTCTATTCATTACAATGGAAAAATAAATGGAAACGAAAAGTTTCGTAAAGAGGTGAAAGTGCTACTGCTTCGGAAGGCCTATTACAATTTAAACGAATTCCTCACTGACAGCTTCACAGCTTATTCATAAATTTTCCTTGAATTTTCTTGATTTTCAGTGTATTTCATTGCTTTATATTGTATTTATTGCCTTCAAAATCTATTTTGTGGTTCTGCTTTGCAGATTTCATATGTATATATGTTATTTTATTCTGATTCAAATGTAGCCTTAAGTAGCTCTTTCGACTGGACTTATGTTCTCTGAAAATAAATAATTTCTTTTTTATAAATAAAACGCATGTATTGTTTTTGCATTTTGTTTTTAAATTGTTGTTTTTAAATTTTATAATGTGATGAGTTAGTACCTTGTTTGTTTGTATGTATCTTAGGCTATGTCAAAGGTAAGCTTTGTCGACACAATTAATGTTCTATGACAATAAAGCATTTCTGATTCTGATTCTGATAAATAAATTACCAGTTAAATAATATGATTATCTATTTTTACTATTTGTTGTAATATAAATTATTTTTGTTGTTCTGGTTAGTTTATTTCATCACTTTGTATATCATTCTCTCCTCTCATAGAATATAATGATTGTGACAGATGTAGGAGAACAAAAATAATGACAATAGCGATCTGTCATTGTCAACTACATATGTGTGCCAATGTTCACAATTATCCCCAATTTTTCTACCCGTAAGGGTGGCTAATTCCATTCGGAATCCAAAAATGATCAATTATGAGGTATACCCTATCTAATAAAAAAAGAATCATCAAAATCTAAGAACCCAGTACAAAGTTATGCCTGATAGAATCGGCTAACGGACCAGAATTCAAGGGTGAGTGATCAACCTTTTTTCCCTTGGGGGGATTTCATCTTTCAAATTCAAATGGGATCAACTTCGAAGTACACCCTATTCACTGGAGAAATAATTATCGGAATCGGACGTCTCAGTAAAAAGTTATGCGTGGTCATACATAAAAAAAAATATACGCGTCGACTAGAGAACCTCCTCCTTTTTGGTTTCGTCGGTTAAAAATACAAACCTCTCGTGCAATTATAAGTGATCAATACACGCCTCTTCTGAGAACCAATGAGTTTTTTCAATATTCTTAAAATCTACCAATTAACAGTAATTTTTACAAGCTTTTATTTAGTTTCACCTGTCCCGATGTTTGTCATCAAATCTTGCAAGTTAAATTTGCAAGTTGTTCGATTAACGTGAAATATGGCAGGTGTTCATAGTTCCCGTGACAATGCATTATGCATTTGTTAGAGAAAAAAAAACAGAATGGCGGCTCCAAGATGGCGGACGAGATTTGTGTTTATGGTCCGATTCGATTCAAAATTGGTATGGGGGTGTTAGGGGTACTTACTAAAAGGCACAAAATAAAATAATCAATAAAAAAACTCTTTAAAAACAAGCTTTTATTCAAATACCCTAAAAAGTACAAAATGATTGCGTTGGATGTGTGACGTAGGTTATTCCGTTGTAGATTCAAAAGCTTGTCGCATCTGTATTCGAAATGAAAACTTTGCACGACAAGCTCTTGAATCTATAACTCACGGAATAACCTACGTCACACATCCAAAGCAATTATTTTATACTTTTTAGGGTATTTGAATAAAAGCTTGTTTTTAAAAAGTTTTTTTTATTCATTATTTATGATAAAAAGCTACCTAGCTTTCCCAATAACTGATAAATATGCACCTTGTTTTTGTAAACTATACCGTGAATGGTAGCATTCACAATTCTATACTTTGACAACTGTCACTGTCAGATTATTTTCGAGTTTTTGTAATACAACGTCGTTTCAAAATGGCAAGATTTGGTCAAGAATCTTTAGAAAATATCGAAAAAACTGTAAAGAATGTTATTCCGAAAAGTACAGTAAATAACCAAAAGTCAATATGGAAACAGTTTTAGATTATAAAGAATGCGTTATAAAGACTATGTGGAATGTTACTGCAAAACTTCTTCGAGAAAAATACTATGAATTCCAAACATTTAATCCATTTGCAGACATTGCATTCAAAGAAGCAAGGGATGCAAAAAATGCGAAACAAAAGCAGCTTCAGTATATTCCCAACAAGAGAAAGCAAAGTTCAACTGCTCTGAGTTAGGAATAAATATATGAAATAATGAATTTGTGGAACGAAGATTGTCCAGAAGGACTTCAAAAGAAGCTTATCATATAATGGCACTCGAAGTAGCCTGGAGAGGGGGAGAAGCAGCAAGATGCAAAGTGCACTTTTTCAAAGAAGAAAAGAAATCGAATGGTAACCCAACTGGAAGAATTGAATACAACCCGATTTTTCGCAAAACATGCCAGGGTGGAGATCAAAAATTATCAGACAGTAAGTGGTTAGTGCCTAATCACAATAACCTTCATGTGTGCCCGGTGAGGTTATTCAAAAAACGCACCACTAGAATAACGTCAGACCGTCTATTTCTGACTGTAAATCCTTACTGAAATAAAACCAATTATGGATGGTACAAAAATATGCCTATTGGGATAAATGAGATTGGAAAATGGACCACACAATCTGCGGAAAGAATAGGAGTTGATACTGTTACAAACAAGATCACAAATCACTCAAATCGATCAAGTGCTTTATCAAATCTTGCTAAGTCAGGTGTCCCGGAAGAACAGCTCATCAAATGACTGGACATGCAAATGCTAAGTCATTAGGCCCCTGTTTACAGTTAGACGAGGAACATCATGCTTATTTAATCAACAACCTGAGACATAAACCTTCTGGAATCCAAACTACAATAGATATACACATTATACAAGAAAATTCTACTACGGAAAACATTAATAATATCCAAAAAAAATCTGGTCGTAATATAACATACAACTATTGCACTTTCAATGTTCATAATATGTATGTTACTGAAGATCAGTTAACTCTAAATAATTTGTGAATATTTTAATGTCTTCTATTGATTTGAAATGTTAATTGTTAATTTGAAATTCTTACTCCTCAATTGAATTTTCTATTTCAAACTAAATTGTCTTTATAATGTAGTTGTGTATTAATCTCCCTACAATACATTCGATACGTTTTTTATAGATAAATACATTTCAAATCGTATTCAAATTTTATTGTCATTTGGCAAAAAATATCGAATCAAGAGAAGTAGAAAAAATCGCTCGAGCAAGCTCTCGCGATTTTTTCACTTCCTTGATGCTCGATTGTTTGACAATAAAACTTTTATACAATTAAACATGTATTTATCGATAAAAAAATTATCTCTTATGTATTTACCTCGATGAAACCACAGTAGATTCGAAATTGTTTTGCGATAAAATCATACTAGGTGATGTCCAAATTATATGTCAACACATTCAATTCCTATAAGGAAACAAGAAATGCAAAATTGATTGAATACGGGATTTTGAACTCACTTCATCTTTGTTTTTTCGGATGCTGGTCTCGTCGCCAGCTGCATTCCCATACCAGTCTTGATGTAACTTTTGGGTTCGTAAGAGCCTTCAGTAAAGCCTGGCGTCTGTGCATATTTCGATCCGTGCGTCGCGCACTTTCCTCATGTTGTTTTCTCTCACGCATTACAAGATTGGGTACATTTCCGCTTGGAATATGGAAGTGTTTATTCCCAGTGAGGTGCTCAGTTGGGAGTTTCTCCCCTCACTGTATATACCAGCACCAGTTCCTTCCTTGGTCTTGGATCCGTCTGTGTACCAGATCCTCTCTCCAGATTTGCTTTTGATGGTGTCATCTGTCCATTCCCTTCGGTCTTGTATGATCACCTCGAGGTTTATGTCAAAGAAGTATATAGGAGTTGTGTGGTCCGTTGGTTTCATTTCAAGAATGTTACCTTCCACTATTTCCTTTGTCTTGTTGTGAGCCGATCTGTTGCTCGTATTTTGTAGCCTTAGAAATCCCATTCTTGCCTCCCCCATGATTGTTATGTCAATCGGGGGAAGGTCCAGTAGTGCTACCATGGCTGCTGATGGTGTTATTTTCATAGCCCCCGTTATGCTGAGGCAGGCATTTTTTGGGTTATCTTTGTCCACAGTATCAAAGATGTATAGGTGATCATGGTACTCGTCTGGCTACCACTATTGTTACCTCGGCTTTCTTCTTTACTATTGCCAGTTGTTAGTTATTCGATATTCATGCTGGAAAACAGGCATGTAATGAAAAATATGCTTCTTTTGGCTTAGGTGAAAATGTGATCATAATTTTGTCCTCATGTTTGAAAAATAAGAATTGTCTAGTTGCATCTGACAACTTCTTCGCGTCAGTTGGTCTGATGCAAAAGCTGTTGAATGATAGCATTTTTGCAGTCGGAACTGTTCGATATCATAGGAAACATCTACCTGATATTTTCAAAGATCAAACCAAAATGCAGAGAGGGGAATTTATGTTCTTGACAATGAGTAAAATCTCTGCTATAAAATGGATGGATAGTAAAGGACCCCGCAAAATCCTTATGGAAAATGGCTCTCTGCTAAATTCGCTGAAACTCTGCAAAAAGATAGTATTCGGTATGCTGATCAAAAGTGTCAATGGGCACAACCCTCCATTTTCAACCCCAGACCCCCTACAGCCCCCCAAAGCCCCCAAAGTAATATATGTTAATTAGACAATAAACTCTTGATAACGTACTTACAGATCTATTGAACTATTTGTCAATTGTGACAGATATCATATTTTATATATGTACGAGGTGTACCTGAAATGTGAGCTTTCGACAAACGAAACCACAGAAAGAGAATACTCGGCAACTATCCTCAATGCGACTGTTGCGCAAACCCAAGGAAAAGTTGCAAAAAAGCGCCGATAACCTGATCGACAACCCGAATATATATATAGATATATATATATATATATATATATATATATATATATTTATATATATATTTATATATATATATATATAATATATATATATATATATATATATATATATATATAAATATGAAAGAGTGGAACATCGAGGGGACTTGTTAAAAACAAAATGGAAGGAATTCAGTGGACATAGCCCTCAGAGAGCCCGAAACACGTGTCTACGGTTAACACTTTTCTCTGAGGGCTATGTCCACTAAATTCCTCCCATTTCATATATAAATATATAAATATATATATATATTATTATTTCATAGGATACACATGAAAGATTTTAATAAAACCAATTGAAAAATCTTTAACTTTGCAATTGTGTAATGGGGCAATCATAAAGGATGGGGGGGGTGAGGGAGGAGTGTGCTTAATGTATAAATATATATAATAAAATCTTCAAAAGACTGAAATGAAACAATTAAAGAATCTTTAACCTTGAAAGTGGCGGTAATGAAGGGTTGGGTGGGGGTGTGGGGGTAAGGGCGAGGTGTGGTGAGGGTAGAATGTAGGATTCGGTTGGAGAAAGGGGTGGGCAGTGAAAGGAAACGCACAGCAGTGAACCGCAAAAAGGATGGTTCAAGAGAAAAGGCTCATTGTCCTAGAGTGGTTGCTGAATATAATCGCATCATGGGAGACGTGGATAGATTTGATCAGTTGCATGAGAGGTATGCAATTGGACGTAGGCCACAAAATGGTGGCATCGCATTTTTTATTTTATAGATATGGCAGTGGTCAACACATATTGATGAATACAAGTCGAAAAACTAAAGTTGATCAACTCTCCTTCCGTATTCATTTTGCAAGACAACTAATTGCCGGACTTTCGCCCAGAAAACGAAGAGTCTGCATTCCTTTCAAAAAAAACAATAGCCCGATGAAGTAAGATTGATAAATATATGCCCAACCAATATGCCCAACCAAACTGGAATATATAAGAGGTACAGACTTTGCAGCACAAAAGCAGCAGAGAAGCGGACCAGATATGTATGTTGATCTTGCCGGATTCTTCTGTGTATTTAACCCTGCTTCCACCATTTTCATGGAAAATAAATTATATTTTTAAGCTAGCAAAAATAATAAATAAGTAAATACTTCCCACGTGTAAGCCCATACGGGTAGCTGTCTCGCTGATATTGACTTCGAGAACGCTCGGCAATTTCCGGCGCCCGCTGACTTTCATTTTACGCTTTACTGGTGACCTGGTCGCTTACGTCTCACATATATGGCAGCTATCTATTGAAAAGTATGGAGAAACTTTAGCTGTGGCATTAGATATCTCCAAGGCGTTCGATCGAGTTTGGCACCAGGGACTCCTCGCCAAGCTTCCGTCTTATGGCTTGCCCCCTCAGCTGTGTTCTCTGCTTGCTAGTTTTCTCTCAAACAGGTCTCTCCATGTAGGGGTCGATGGAGTTTCATCTGACACTCTACTCATAAATGCTGGTGTTCCGCAAGGATCTATTCTCGCACCAACACTATTTCTACTTCACATCAACGACCTGTTGAAAGCAACTTCATGTCCAGTACACAGCTTTGCCGATGATAGTACCCTCCAAACCGCTTTCTCTTCCAGGGCCCCTATATCAGCCCGTGAAACCAGAAATGAACGAGGAAGAAATGTTAATAATATAAATATGGACTTAGCAACAATTCTCGAGTGGGGATCTAATAACTTGGTAGAATTGAATGCAAACAAAACACAAGCATGTCTTTTCTCTAGAAAAGTCGATCTCACTGTGCCTAACATAACTTTGTCAGGAGTAACCATACCACTGAAGTCATCCATATCGATGCTTGGTCATCAGCAATAACCTTTCCTGGGAAAATCACGTGAGGTCCATTGCCAAAAGTGCATCCCAAAAACTTGGTTTTTTGTTTCGTGCCAAGAGCTATTTCACCCCCACCCAGCTGCTTATGATCTATAAGGCACAGATCCGACCTGTCCTGGACTACTGTTCCCATATTTGGAGCGCGGCACCTAAACATATCCTGAGGCTATTGGATTCTGTCCAAAAAAGGGCAATTCGTCTCGTCGGTGATGCCTCGCTTACAAACTCGCTCACTTGTCTGGAACACCGTAGAAAAGTTGGCGATTTGTCTCTATTTTATAGATATTTCCATGGGCGATGCTCTTCTGAAATATCAACAATCGTTCCTGCTTTGGCAGTCTCTTCGAGACTAACCCGTCAAGTTCAGTCATCACACCCCTTCGTGGTCACTTTGGAGACCTGCAGAACATCACTTTCCAAAGACTCGTTCATCCAACGAACAGCGAGGCTTTGGAACTCATTGCCTAGGGAGGTGTTCCCCGAGGCATACAACCTCCAGAAATTTAAGAAGAACACCAACTCCTACCTTCTTTCACTTGGTTCCCACGATGTTCTCTGAACATTACAGGATATCCCTTTTCGTGGGAACCAGAACAAAAAAAAAAAAAAAAAAAAAAAACGTACATAATTTGCTTTTTTGTTTGTTTGGCGCCGACTCAATAGTATATTAAAGTATAAGTGGACAAAAAGGGCTTTAAAACACGCGCGATTTTTCGAGCACGACGGCGCAGCCGGAGTGCTCGAAATAGAGCAAGTGTTTTTAAGACCAGTTATCCACGAATACTTTACGTTATTTTTTTTTATTGGTGCACTTTGAAATCATATATACTGGTATTATTACTACAAAAAATAGAAATAAGAACTAATAATGCAAGAAGGTTGAATTCGTGATGTGACATCAGTATACCTTTCGTTGTCATGGAAATGAGAAAAACATTCATTTGCAATTTGTTACCAAAGATCAATATTTGTTGTCACCAGAGCTCAAAAATGAATGATTCTAATATCGATTTTTTGAATAGTGAGGCAGAATCGCGGTTAATACCGCGAAAATCCAGTGATATATATATAAAAAAGAATATGAAAAGTTCATCAAATGGATGGAGGAGCACATATAAATGAACGAATTGTTAGTAATATTTCATCTGACGTTACAAGGTACTCCTGTCAGATCAATAATCAAAAATTTGTCATTTAGACTTCACGTTTCTCGATTTGTTGATGTTGTCATGGTTACCTTTAAAAAACGCGCGTTTTTTAAAGTTCGATTTAAACACGCTGAGGCGTGCTTTAAATGGGTAAAAAGGGGCACCAATAAAAAAAAATTAGTTACCTACATTAGTTTAGGGGCTTAGTTATTAGGACTAAAAAGGTTCATTTTATTTTTTGCTTTTCAGTTTACTTTTTCGTCGGTTTGATTTTTTCTTAAAAAGAGTTTTTCTACGTTTATGCAAAAAACAAAACTTTATTGAACTATATTTAGTGAAAAAAGTGGTTCTTTAATGTTTATTGCGCTCATCTGTCATTCTACATCTGTCATTTGTGATCATGACAAAATAAACGTCAAATCGACGCAATTTTAGTACGCTTTTATTTTCCTACTCTTAGTGCCCTAAAATATTTTTTGGCTTTTTATGAACATCCTGTTCATATTTTCAAACAAATCAATGCACTCGACGTGTTGTCCAACTCGGCCTGGCAGCCTCGTCGGACAACTTCACGTCGAGTGCAATAAACACTTAATTTTTGTACTTGTTGCATAAATAACTATTATCTCATAATTCACAGGGGAAATCTCTGGTCGAACCATTATAATATTTCACCAAACCCTGATTCGATTCTGTTTTTCAATAATCCACGAGTTGTAGTGTCACAATTGTATCATCTGCGAAACTAAAAACTTCCCCTCCATAGTCCAAAGTAAGTAATTTATTGATATAAATCCTAAATAAAATAGGACCCAAAAGAGTTGATTGTTTGTTGGGTAATCAGTCTTCCTCCTATCCCATAAACGGTTTCTGAATAATTCAAGTACAGATCCCCCGAATTCAAATTCTTTCAGTCTACAGGGTGATTCAAAAGTACTTTGACAAACTTCAGGAGGTGATTCCTCGCAAATTCTAATATGAATTGTCCAAATAAATATATGTCCGGAAACGCTTCGTTTCCAAGATACAGGGTGTTGAAGTTTTCTTTTTATGTTCGTTTTTTCAAATAACTTTCGAAATACTGACCTTAATTAAACGAAAATTGGTATTTTTTGAGGTGTCAAATTCGAACCTGATGTTATTATTGCTCACTCGTAGGGGGCGCCACCCACACGTCTTTTTATTTTTGAAGATTCATAACCTCCATCATATCTGCGTAAAAAAGCTACCCTTGTTACAAGTCGCTATAAGCAACCGTTTTCTAGATATTTGGACTTGAAAATTGCTTAGGAAATGAATTTGAAGTTTAAGTAAGTAGTTTTGGTAATTACATATTATGTGACAGTTAAACGTTTTATTGTTTTGTTGAAGTTTCTGTAAGTTTCAAAACACTGATTTTGAAAAAATGGATTTTTTAAACAATAATGCCCATTTAGCCGATATGCATTTTGTTTATGGCCTTGCGGATGGCAACGCGCGCGAAGCAAGACGTATTTACCAGGAGAGATTTCCTAATCGAGTACTGCCTGCATCTCCAACATTTACCAGTCTCCACCTCGTTTGGCAGAAACAGGTAGCTTCAAGAGAGCAACTGATATTATTGGGAGACCACGAGCAGTCCGAACCCCAGAATTGGAAAAAGCTGTTTTGAACGCTCTCGAGGAGAATCCAGAAAAAAGTTCAAGAATAATTGCTGAAGCTCTCAATTCTACTCAGTCCACAGTTTGGAGAATTATCCACGATCAACAATTTTATCCATACCATATTCAAAGGGTACAAGCTTCTTTGCCACGAGACTTTCCCCAACGCATCACTATGTGTCAGTGGTTTTTGAGAAAATAAGCTGGAAATCCTCAAATTTTAAGATATGTACTCTTCACGGACGAGGCAAACTTCTCTCGAAATGCTATCACAAACTTTCATAACAACCATGTTTGAGCTCTGGAAAATCCGCACGCAGTTAGTGAAAGACATCATCAGTATCAATTTTCTGTAAATGTATGGGCGGCAATAATTGATAATTACTTGATAGGTCCTTTCTTTCTTCCGTTCCGACTGAATGGCGCAACTTACAGAGACTTTTTAGAAAATGAATTGCCGGGACTACTTCAGAATGTACCATTAGAAATTCGTATCCGCATGTGGTTTATGCATGATGGAGCTCCGTCCCATTTCAGCGTTGTAGCCAGGGAATTCCTTAACACTGTCTATCCAAATCGATGGATCGGTAGGGGTGTAGAAGAACCTAACCAAGCGTGGGCACCAAGGTCCCCAGATCCAAACCCGCTAGATTTTTATTTTTGGGGACATTTGAAGTCACTAGTTTATAGAACTCCAGTAGCGAACGAGGAAAAACTAAGAAACCGAATAGTAGACGCCTGTGAAACAATAAGAAACACACCAATAATTTTTGAGCGGGTACGAGATTCAATGACTAGAAGACTGAATACCTGTATCTTCGCTGAAGATGGACACTTTGAACAATTTATTTGAATGCATATGCATCAGATCATATGTTTTATACTTTGTTGAAATCTGCTCATCATGGAGCATCTGATAATGCGAAACAATATAGGGTGATCCATTAAAAAAAAATTGTGACATGCTCTGGGGGTGCGATAGTGGAAGTAACATCAAATGTGAATATGTCAAAGTGTGTCCCCCTGTATACTATTGTTGACGTGTTTTTTTATTTTTCCTGAAAATAATTGTACCAAAAGTTATTCAGGGTGGCTCGTTTTAATTGGAATGCACTGTATATGTACATATTACCCCAAACACGATGTAGCTGCTGTGAACCGTTGAGGAGATTCCTCAACGGTCTTCAGTTTCCAACATCAGATTAACACCGGGCCTCCATTACGTTGTAGTGTCATCAGAACTACATATTGTGTCAAGTTTCAACAGAATGGGTTCACAGGTGTAAAATCAATAAATCATCCCCTATTCTTCCACCCTTAGGGGTGTAATTCCCTTCCAAATTCAGATTGGACCAACTTCGAAGCATACCTTATACAATAAAAAAGAATAATTTGAATCGCATAACCCAGTACAAAGTTATGCGTGGTAGAATCGGTTAGCAAGTGAAAATTCAGAGGGTGAACCAACAATCATTCCCCATTTTCCTACCCTTAGGAGTGATTTGTCCAAATATATATATATATATATATATATATATATATATATATATATTAAAATATTGTGAGGAATCACCTCCTGAAGTTTGTCAAAGTACTTTTTAATCACCCTGTATAGAAAATGCTTGTGATTAACTTGTACCGTAAGCTTTGGATTGCCACTCGGCCTTTTTCCATATTTTTGTATATTTCTGACGTCATATTCGCCATTGTATCCTGTATTGATCAGAAATCATTCGATGTTCATCCATATATGTTGTCATTCTACATTTGGGTATTTTTTCAGAGATTTTTGTTGAATTTGTAATCAGTGACTCAAATCTGTAATTTTCCGGTGTTGCCTTGTATCCTTTCTTGGAAAGAGATTTCACAATTGTCATTTTGAAATGTAAGGGACAAGTTCCAATAGAGAATATTCTGTTTGTCAGGTGTACTAGGGGAAATATTATTCCTTCTATCATTTCTTTGAGAATTGGAGCAGTGATGGAATCATATCCAGGTGAAAAAGGAAACATTATCAATTGAATATTGAATAGAAATATTTTTCTGTGAATTGAAATCCACAATAAAAATTAAGTTACATCCAGATGCTTTCCATATTTCAATTACTGTTTTGATTTCTTGTTTTGTGGTGAGTTACAAAAAAAATTAGTGTAGGGATGGTTATCTTTGGGAATATGTTCTATTATTGGTATAAAAGGTAATAAAAGAATAATGAAGTAATTGTTGAAAATTTCCGATATCTTCTACTAAGCCATTTTTCTTTATTCAATCTTTGTGATATCTTGTTTCTTTTGAGATTTGAGTTTTTACAGTGCCCTATAACGCTTTCATGTTATTTTTTTTCAATATATTTCTCATATTTTTTTTTATTTCAATCAGTTTGTTCAAGTGATATCTATATCTCACATATTTGTTTCTGTATAGCTCAAGATTTGCAAAATATGTTTCGTGAAGTTTTTCATTGGTGTTGAATGAATTCACGATGCCATCCGTTATCCCAAATTTTCTTTTAATAAATGTCATTTCTAACCAACGAAAAAATATGAGTAGGTTCTCTAGTCGACTTATATTTTTGTATGGATGACCACGCATAACTTTTCACAGACTAGTCCCATTTTGATGATTTTTTTTATTGGATAGGATATACCCAAAAGTTGGTCCCATTCGGATTTGAAAAAAAATCACTCCTAAGGGTAGGAAAATGGGAGATGATTGTTGGTTCACCCTCTGAATTTTCACTTGCTAACCGATTCTACCACGCATAACTTTGTACTGGGTTATGCGATTCAAATTATTCTTTTTTATTGTATAAGGTATGCTTCGAAGTTGGTCCAATCTGAATTTGAAAGGGAATTACACCCCTAAGGGTGGAAGAATAGGGGATGATTTATTGATTTTACACCTGTGAACCCATTCTGTTGAAACTTGGCACAATATGTAGTTCTGATGACACTACAACGTAATGGAGGCCCGGAGTTAATCTGATGTTGGAGACTGAAGACCGTTGAGGAATCTCCTCAACGGTTCACAGCAGCTACATCGTGTTTGGGGTAATATGTACATATACAGTGCATTCCAATTAAAACGAGCCACCCTGAATAACTTTTGGTACAATGATTTTCAGGAAAAATAAAAAAACACGTCAACAATAGTATACAGGGGGACACATTTTGACATATTCACATTTGATGTTACTTCCACTATCGCACCCCCAGAGCATGTCACAATTTTTTTTTAAATGGATCACCCTATATTGTTTCGCATTATCAGATGCTCCATGATGAGCAGATTCCAACAAAGTATAAAACATATGATCTGATGCATATGGTTCGGGAGCTACAAATTATTTGGTTGAAAACCCTGAATAATTTTTGAAACAATGACTTGCAGTAAAAATAAAAAAACAGGTCAACAATTTATACAGGAGACCACATTTTGAAATATTCGTTCTAGAGACAAATGAAGCAATAAATCAGAAAAAGATATTTTTTATTAAATTCTTGATTCAAAATCTGATGACTTGACAATGAGAAGAAAAAAAATGTCTATAGTAAATGTACAAAAACGTTTCCACCAACTTCCATACAATGGTACAAACGAGCTTCCATTGCCGCCCTCACATGGTTGAAAATCTCGGGAGTTATTTATCTGCAATGCCTAATGATATTCTCTCTCAAATCTTCTAATGTTGTTGATTCTATCTCATACACTTCAGACTTCAAATGACCCCATAGAAAAAAATCTACAGGAGTGAGATCCGGAGACCTTGGTGGCCATTCTGTAGGACCTCTTCTGCCAATCCAGCGACCAGGAAAATAATCATCCAAAAATTGTCGCACTGGAGCTGCATAATGAGGAGGTGCACCATAGACAAATTAAAAATAAAGAGACTGTTTGAAACATTGGCGATCTTGACCACCAAGTTTTTGGTACGGCCAGTCGGGCATGGAGGCGCTGCCCGCAATCAACAGACTACTGACGAGTCTGAAGACATAATTTTCCAATTTCGACATTTGTCAGAAAATGACAAACCACGTAATAATTTCAGAATAATTCTACTGTTGTCATCGAAAAATTAATTATAGAAATTATACCATGGACTTGAATTATGAACCCAACGTCGAAAATGGAATGTTTTGTTATTCGAGTTGACGCTGAAATTCTTCGAAATATTCTTTCACAAGGTAAAATATATGCTGCTTTTCACAAACTGATACTCATTTCCATCCATCAGTTGCAGAAATTTTTTCACAAACTGGTACTTATTTCCATCCATCAGTTTTCATTTCCTATCACCATTTGAGGAAGTACGAAGTACATGGTCTCCTTTGTGCTAATAAATTAACAAAATTATTGAAGGTTTGTTGTAAATGTAATTTGTTTTTATTTTGGTTGATTTGATGATAAGCGACTGAAAAATATTTTTAATTTTGTTGTTTTTCGGAGTTTTATTATTGTTTTGTCTGTAGTTATACCTTGTCCTAGATACAATAAAATGTGTTTTTATAGTGTTCAACTTATTATATAAGATGTTTAATTTTGTTCTTGATATCATGAAATAAAGATTTACTTTTGTGAAACTTTATTTTAACAACGAACGAACTAACAGATTCTACGAATCGATTTGCTATTCCTGTATTTCATATGATACAACCATTCATATGGAATACAAGAATGGCAAATCGATCACTTATAAAATATATACCATATCAATCATATAAAAGTAACACATTTGAAAAACCCGCCTTATCTCAATCGGTGTTACCAACTGTACTTAGTTCGGCCAGTTACGAGATATGTCGCCACTGTCTAAACGTGGTGCCAACTTTTACTGTAGGTTTGACAACTCTCTTCATTTTTAGTTTCTCTATGAGGTGCACCATCCTGCTAAAAAACTATTTCTTCTTCGAATAAATTCATATCCTCCTCAATTGCCCTATTGATGCACGGTATTATTCGATTCTCCAACAAATCCAAATATTTCTCACCAGTCAAATTACCATCGATAAAAAAGGTCCTATGATGTGGTCACCTAAAATTCCAGTCCAAACATTCAGTTTTTGAGGTCGTTGGGTATGAACTTGACGGTATAAATGAGGATTCGTATCACTCCAATATCGACAATTTTGCCGATTCACCTCTACATTCAAACTAAACGTACTTCCATCCGAAAATAAATTTTATTCAAGAAATTCTGATGCAAGTTGATCCGTTCAGTGAGACTTTCACAAAACTCGATACGTCTATCGAAATCATCTTCGTTCAATTCATGAACTAGTCTAATCTTATATGGATGAAATTTGTACTTATGAAGGATCCTGAAAACATTTGTACGACTGATTCCTGATTCTCGAGATAACTTAGTAAGAGATTGCGTATTTTACATTAGTCCAACGTGCCCTAAAACTGCAATAGAAATAGCTTCATCGTTGACAACTCCTGAACGGTTATGCTTTTTATTGCTAACAGATCCAGTTTCCATAAATTTGTTCAATAATTCCGAAACGTATTTGTGTCGTACATTTCTTCCTGAATGATTATCATTGAACATACGGGCAGCAGCTCTAGCACTATTTCCATTCTGGTAGTACAAACTCACTATTTCAATCCGTTCTCGAAGCGTATAAACCATTGCTTCTCAAGAATTCACAAAAACAGAAACACCAAGTGTACCTGATAGGTAATCGTTATTGTAGAATGAGACAAATACAAAATGAAGAGAATATCGAATTCAAACTTAACTAGGCAAAATAAGACTTTTTTGAAGTATACTTCAAAAAAACACCTTTGAAACCTAGGTAACAGATTGTACAGAAGTTCATTCAGGGTGGCTCGTTTTCAACTCAAATAATTTGTAGCTCCCGAACCATGTGCGTCAGACCATATATTTTATACTTTGTTGAAATCTGTTCATCATGGAGCATCTGATAATGCGAAACAATATAGGGTGATCCATTTTAGGAAAATGGTGACATGCTCTGGGCGTGCGATAGTGGAAGTAACATCAAATGTGAATATGTCAAAATGTGTCCCCCTTTATACTATTGTTGACGTGTTTTTTTATTTTTCCTGAAAATCATTGTACCAAAAGTTATTCAGGGTGGCTCGTTTTAAATGGAATGCACTGTATAATTAAATGTCCTGACTAACTGACTCTTGGTTGACTGATATACGATCAACGCCCAGACCAAACCGCTGGACCTAACTAAAATTTTGACAGCATATTTTTTTGATATTTCATCCATAAACTATGAAAAGGTGAGTGAGAAGGGGGTGAGGGTGAAAGTGCAGTTGTTATTTCATCATACAATTTTACGTCAATATCTCGTTTTTATATACCTTTACAAAAAATCTTCGTGCTTTTCCTCAGCTGCAGTATTCAAAAGGTGAACGCTTGCGTCCTCTAGCGGTGAGGAGAACTAACCCCACTGAGCAAGAAACATACTCGGGATGTTTATTAACGTTAAATTCTTGTACCTGTGACGACTTTTCTGAGAAAACATAATTTATAAGTTATGGAGACGTAATATTGCGATGTTATTAAAAGTATTGCAACTAATACAGCCCAAAAAATCATGACAGCTTCATTTCGTACCAAACGAACTTTGAGACATCTTTGAAACATCTTGGTAATGTATTTATAGCAATGTGTCTTATTTATAATTTCGGATGTTCTGGTTTCAGAACATTTCAATACCAGAAGATACGTTTGGTGGTTAAGAAATATGACGTAACTGATTCTTTGCAAAAACGTTCTCATCTGGTCTTGTGTTTCATCTTTGTCAACCTAACCTTACCTCAAATAAGTATTTCATTTATCGTTTATCGATCTCTTGAGCCGCTTCTTAGTGACTTTTTTTGAGTGATCAAATTATTAATGGTCTTTATTAGATATCTACAAGAAAATCAATATGTGAAAACAAAGTTATGTGTCACATCATCATATTGTTTTCCAATAAAATCTCAATATGATGGTTTCATTTGTTTGTGGCATCAGTTTTGTCAAAAAATTTGCACCCTAGTTCCAAAAATTAACAGGAAAAATCCTTAAGACGATTGAAAACTATATATAGATATATTTATGGCCCTAGGTATCTATATCATCATGGACAATAATTTAATTCATTTGAATTGTATCACAACTCTCAACTTTAATATGATATATGGATCGACAATACACTATAAACACTTAAGTATTTCTGTATTTTATTGAAAAACCCTATGGCCAATACTCAAAAAAGAGGGTTATTAACGAACTTATGCGAGGTAAGGAGAAATACTTCTGAGAGCATTGTTAATAAAATATTTCAATACATGTTTTTTTAGGTGCGGTACGGAAAGTTGTCCCAAAATTTTCGGATTGTTTATTCGATAAAATAGCCATGGAATGGCTTCGACATGCAAAACAATGATTATTAAGGGAAACCAAAAACTGAGGATGTCATATCGTAATGAAAACTGAAAGTTCAGGTTCAACGTACCCTTCTTGGATTTTAAAAGTTTTTAGTTCCGAGATTTCAGTAAATAATAATTATTTATATATTTATGTTTACAGAGAAATGTATATTTTTATTAATTTTTGTTTGATGTTCCATGTTTTAATATATATTTTTTTATTTCAAATTCGAATTCACTTAAATAACCTAACCTAACCTAAAAGAAGAGACTTGATATCATAACACCTCAGTTGTTGTTACGCTTTCAGAAAGTACTTTTCCCGTAAAAAAGTGGTTTCAAATGATGTGAAAAAAAAGGACTTGTTATGTAACGATTTCAGAATAACAGAACAGTTTCTACGACGGCGTATAGGCGCCATCCTACCAGTATATTTTTTTGTTGAATTCTCAAAATTTTGACTTTTTTTCAAGTCAAAATTTTGAGAATAAAAAAGTCGAAATTTTGAGAAAAAAAGTCAAGATTTTAAGAAAAAATCTCAAAATTTTTAGAATATAAGTCGAAATTTTGAGAAAAAATCTCAAAATTTTGAGAAAAAAAGTCAAAATTTTGAGAATAATAAAAGTTGAAATTTTGAGAAAAAAGGCAAAATTTTGAGAAAAAAAACTCAAAATTTTGAGACAAAAAGTCAAAATTTTGATAAAAAATCTCAAAATTTTGAGAATAAAAGTCAAAATTTTGAGAAAACATTTTGAGATTTTAATAAAAAAAATACTGGTAGGATGACGCCAATACGCCGTCGTACAGTTTCAGATAACGTATCAGATTCGATTTTTATAGAACGTATCTGCGATTTTGTTATGTTGGTGGACATATAACGACTCTCAAATAGTCATTGAGACGTTGTGGGCAAAATAATCATAACGTAACAATGTATCTAGGTTACCATATAGTATGGGTTTTTGTACAGTGGGACCGTTCCCTGCTAAACATAGAGGTATCATATTCGGGCGTGGCAAACGCTGTACCATTATCTAAAGATATATAGTCAGTCAATGTCTGCGGAAAAAGCATTGGATGCAATTGGCGAGGGCGCTCTATTAATCTTTCAGAGAAACTATTCAAAACCATCATACTTCCGTTTCAGTGAAGAAAAATGTAACATATAATTCGTGCTGAATTCATTCCATATCTCGCTATGACATCGGATATTCTCTTTTTTTTGGGTTCTAACGCCATCTACTGATGGCCCCCCTCTTAGCCAAAGATAAACCCGTGTTGTTGACCGACTATATATTTTCAAACAATGTCTGTACAATTGTTTATCTTTCATCTGTGTCAAAACTCAAAACCTCGGCTTCCCGCCGTAAACGCGAGCGTCACACCCAAATATCTAAACACGACTTATGGCCAATTATTAATATTCGTAGTTAATGAATATATGGTTGTCACTAACCCCAACAAATGCAGCATGGGAAATCTTCACCATTCAAAAGATCAATTGGCCCTTTAGAGCTTCAAACCGGAAAGGACGTAATATTTTCTGCCTCACTACAAAGTGGGCTTGAGATAATAAAGCCCTTCCTGAAAAGGCTATTGAAGGCCAGTATTATTTTCGGAAATATAACGAATGCATGGAGGGGTGCTAGTAGACGAACCAAAGTCTTATCGCCCTATCAGTCTCACCTCCCTTCTCCTGAAAAAAACAATAAGAAAAATATGACTGTTATATAAAAAGTGTACTCCTCCTGAATTAACCGCTTCACAAAAAACCGTTTGCCTATCAAGCAGGCAAATCGCAATCAATGCTATTTTATGCTTGGTTGAAAGCATTGAAAAAAAACATACTCAGCCAACGAAATGACTCTTTGTGCATTCATAGATGTAGAGGGTGTCTTCGAAAACAACTCACATGAGTATCACCAGCTCATTAGAGGATAAGAAAATAAACACCTCACTGATCAGAAGCATACAAACAATCCTAACGAGCATTCATGATGGCTGCTCTTGGGAAGGAAACGGTCAGAATGACAACGGAAAGGTTGACCCCAAGACGGGGTTCTATCGCTTTTGCTATAGTTAAGGACCGTGAACAATTTGATAGTAAAGTTACACGACTGGTTACGCTGATGACCTGGTCTTGGAATCCCAGGTCTTGAGTAGTTAAAGGGTCATGTACAAAAGATCTTATAGGTCGAGGTGCTCAGAGGATTCTGAGTCCTAAGGACCTCCCCATAATTTACAAAAGGACACGTCTAGAATCAGAGAACACTGAAAAAAAAACATTTAAATATTTGCCCTTTTTTATTCTCCAATGTAGAGTAACGATGTACCATTTGAGAAACAAGGGAGGAACGAAGGGCTAGAAGGGGGTAGTTCCAAGATCTGGCCTTGGTATTCTTAAAAATATCTGATTCAGTAAACTGGGACACGCACTAATACCATTATTCAGTTCATATAAGAACATTACTGGGTGGGAGGCACTTCTTTTTTCAACACGTCGAATTCAAAGCGCGCTGTGGGTTGGTTCTGTGGGACACCTCTTTCAAGGTAAATGGGTGTGCATGCAAATTCTTTGGAGTTTCTTACAACAAAACCTAACATTTTATTATCAGAACCAGTGGTTTCCTCTGTATGCTTTGTAAAAGAGAGCTTCTGATCGAAATAAACTACTACGTCTTTAATGATTTCCGGTCTAATAAGGACAGTTTCTTGAATCTGATAATAATACTTGATTACATTCAGTTTCTTTGTGAATGTCGTATTGCATTTGAAGGGATTCGGAGGTAATATGTTAAGATCACACAAGTTGTTTAATTTTATAATGTTCTAGATATTGTTTTGAATTCATTTATTTTTACACTGTACAAGTGGAAAAAGCTTAGCATATTTATCTTGAGTTGCATCTGAAGTTCCAAGTGCTCTCAACTGGGTTTTTTATTTATCTAAGGAGCCAAAGACTCAAATTGAATTCAAAAGAATTTAGAATTGAGACTTACCATATAATAATTAATTTTCCAGTCTTCAAATGTTCTACTTCCTGCTATTATAATGAAATTGTATTAAACGACAACGTGCAAAAATCAAACAGCCAATAACACCCAAATTTATGGTTGTATGCATTCTAGCAAAAAAGAAACTCATGAATTAGATAATTACTTCTCACACAGAAGTCTCGAATCAAAAAATATAAATTGAAAACCAGTTTAAAAAATCGAAAAAATAATTTGCCTTCTTATGATCAAAACTTCAGGGATGACAAATGGTAGAAATTAATATGTATTTCCACCCAGATAATATTCTTCCATTCACAAAAGTTATCACAAACTCGGGGCTTTTGAGAAAATTACAATAAACTGGTTTCAAAAATAAAGAAAAATCATTTGCCATCTTATGATCATAACTGTAGCAATGGTGTATGGTGGAAAATATTTATTTCCACTTTGATAATGCTCTCCTACTAATTTTTGAAAAATGTTTCTCACATTATTCTGGTTAAAAATGCATATTTTGCAGCATACACCATCGCTGTAGTTTTGACCATAAGTTTTATTTTCCAAAGCTCCGAGTTTGCGAGAACATGAGGGAGCATTTTCCAGGCAAAAATACATATACTGGAAAATACACCACCGATTCATATTCAATCATAGGATGACAAATGTTCTATTTTTATTATATGATTCATAAAAACTGGTTTATCTCTGCATACAACGTAATTTTATGGAAATATACATATTAAACGTTTGAAAAATAAAAATACGACGCAATTGCATCTTCTCCAAAGTTCGAAAATCTTGACGGCAAACTTTGTTGGCTTCCAAGTTCACATCGCTACTCTCTTTTTTTGTTTTATTTAACGTCGGCCTATTTCTGCTACCAAGGCTAAACACCGACGCCGGTGAGCACATTCCTCCCAACCGGAAATTTTGCCGAATCCTCTGTTGTTTCAGAGGTAGGGTTCTTCAACGAGCTCAACATCCATGAACTCGAGACCGACATCTTAACGTCCCCTCCGAAGGACGGCATATCTATCGTCTTATCTCGTGCTCATTGATAAGACGCCTGCAGCTGCGAATATGCTACTACGCTACAGTTGTTAGGACATTTAACGTGGAACTTCCTTAATCGGTTGTCACTCATTCAAGTACTAACCACGCCCGACGTTGCTTGACTTCAGATATCGATAAGACTCTCGTCAACCTGACCAGCCATCGGTGCCCCATCGCTACTCTCTTCTACTCAGCGTTGCCACGTCAAAATTCACCACTTTTCAAGATTTCCGCGAGCGCCTCTATCGGTGAATTTGAGAGCTATCTACGAACGACATGACGTTTGTCAGATTCAACTTCTATTTTCTGATTGGCTGGTGAATGAAAGATCTCACTTAGTAACCAATCAGAATACAGTACTCGATGTGCATGTGAAGTAATTTGAACATTCTTGTCCTTGTTCCTCCTTAGGTAGCTTGCAAATTATCCGATAGAAACGCGCTGCAAGACTATGCGTCCCCAACTCCAAATGGAGGTCATCAGAGAGGTCGGGAATCTTTAATAATATAAATTATTCCAAACTTATAATCAAACATGGTGGTCAAACATCGTAATTATATTACCATCAAAATCAAAAACAGAAACAAATTACTATTATTGAATGATCCTAACATGCATGTCAGAATTGTCTAATGTCAGTTCGCTGAAGTTTGTTCTTAGAGTGAATTCAGTATTGAGACAGCACAAATGGTAGGTAGAGAAGGGGAAAACACGAGTGGACACGATTGTCATCGTTTGCAGCAATGTCATGGCATGCAGCGCTTGAAAGGTTACGTTTGTTAGGTTAATAAGTGGGTATCTAGTGTAGTTTAATCGATTTTGTTCACTGTTACCTCACAAAAATGCCCTGGGGTCTGGACTAAGTACTTTTCAGTATCGGAAGAAGAAATTATGGCGAATGCTATCAAATTCATGATAGGTCTTGTGAATCACTTTTACTAAATCATTTGGTACGCCTATGGAATTTCTCGTAATAGCTTCGCTTCGACATTTTCGAGAGGAACTGTTCATTAAGTGGGGGAAGGACAAACATGCTGTCTCAATAGTGAATGCACTTTACTACTAACACACCGAACTGGTCCGTACATATTTCAAACTATTCGTCCGAAGTGTTCTTTCTCTCTTCCTCTGCCTAGCTATTCGGAAGTTTTGATTCCTTGTTTGGACAAATCAAAGGAATAACGAGATATTTTTTCATGGTACTGCAGAAATTCATTTTTTACCACATTTGGGGCACTTCATCAAAGGAATACCCCGTATTTTTTACGACAAAATGTACCACTCTGAAAACGCCGCTTCTTCATTATGAAAATGACACAATTGAACACACTTCGCCATCTATTACTGAAAATTTGAAAATACTCAGTGGAATGATGCCACAGAAAATAGTTAACTGAAGCCTCCTACATCCTTCAGAAATAAAATATTCAATATTACGATAGATGGCACTGTATCAAGAATGTTCAAGAAGGAACTTTCCATTATGCATTTCTATCGAAAAACGAGTTATTAACAATCATTAGACCGGCTTGAATTAGATAATTTGGGTTTCAAATTCTCACCCAGGCTAGCTCTGCCTCGTGGTTCCATTATTTCAACAACAACAAAAAATAGTGGGCCTAAGAAGTTCCAAAGAAATTCACTTTGCCGAGTATGAAAACCAATAATTGAAATTTAAAATCGAAGTTTCCGAGAGGAGAGTTCGTTTGCAGAGTGATTGAAACTACTTGAACTTTATCTAACATAAATTCTCGTTGTTTGAATCCACTTGAGAAAAATTCTTAAATTATTTCCAAGTCCAAATCTTGCATTAATGAATCGTTAGAGATTGGTACCAATTCCTAAGTTAACCGCAAAAGTTAAAGTCTCAAAGTTTCCTTTTTCCAAGGGAAAAAAATCTTTTATTTAATAAAAATTTCGATAAACTATTTTTGTGTTTGTAAACTAAATATAGCCAACGTTAACCGGTCGCGGAAGACTACAATCCTCAACTCGACGTTCAGCGCATGGCTGGAAAGTGGAAGGTGCCCTATCGATCCCTATCTATCGCCACAATAATTAATTCGTGAATTCATTGCAAAATCCTAACGTCCCCAACCCCGTCAGAAGACCGTCACTTCGTCACGGCAAAGTGAGACGATTTAAAGCCGCTGAATATCAGTGCAATACACACCATGCCCCCCTCAAGGTTGAGCGCCCATGGATAGTAAATCCCCTTCATGTTATGTGTGAACGAGATCTACTGTCCAATTCCATCCTCCCCCGCTCCTCCTTGGAGCGGTCCTCAACTCGCAAATGTCACGTTTGCGAAATTGAAATCGTACCTCCTGTGGTATGAAGTCAGCCTCTGAGTGCTTTAAACCCCTTGTTATCTGATCGTTGTATGTTTACCTGACTTGTGCTGTGTGTGCATGGTGGTGATGTACGATGGGTGTGTAAGTGTATGGTGTGATGTGGGTATGTTGATCTTACGTGTTTTGTATTGAGTTGTTACTCACCTGACGCGCCAGAGTGCTACTCTCGGTGGTGGACGGTCGTTTTGGTAGACTGGTCGCAAATACTCTTCCCTTTCTCTAAACCTGGGATCGTCCAGGATTAGGTTTGCGTGGATGTCTTGAATCACCGGGTTCGTGTGGGTGTCCGTCTTCAGGAACGTCGCGGTGGCGTGGTTCCGAAGATGGTCGTCAATGAAGTTCGGATTGACATTCAGGTCCCTGTAGATGAATATATTCGGGACGTATCTGGGAGCGTTCACTGCCATTCTTAGGCTCACGTTTAAGAATAGCTGGATCTTGGTCCTGTATGTTTGTGCTCATTGACCCCATGCGGCGGATGCATACAGCATGATGGGGAGGAGTATGGTCCTGATAAGCAGCAGTTTTAACTGGAGGTCCATGTTGCTACTGCGTCCTATGAGGGGGTAGAGGTTCTTTCGGGCTGCTTTCGCTAGTCCGAGCCGCCGATCTACGTCTTGCCTGAATGTCAATCTTTTATCCAAGGTGACTCCAAGGTATTTGGCCTCGTTTGCCCATGGGATTCGTTGGACATTCATGATGACATGTCCTGACGGTGTTGTTCTGGTGAAAAGTATTGCTTGGCTCTTTTCCGCGTTGATCTCGATCTTCCATAAGTTGAACCAGTCCTCAAGCTTGTCTGCTTGATATTGCAGGTATCGGGTTACTTGCGTTGCGTTCACCGATCTGGCCACTAGTGCTGTGTCGTTCGCGTACAGCGCTAGCTTGTTGAAGTTGTCAGCAGGCTTTGGGATGTCCGCCGTGTAGATGGAGAACAGGTGTGGAGATGAGACTGCGCCTTGCGGTACTCCTGCTTCTAGGGTCCTCACTGCTGAGAGGTCGCTGCCAACTTTACATTGGCACCGCCGTCCTCGCAGGAAGGAGTCTATCAGCTTCACTATGGGAGTGGGGTATCCTAGGTCTGTCATTTTGGTGATTAAGCCATCGTGCCAGACCCTGTCGAAGGCCTTGGAAACGTCTAGGAATAAAGCTCCTGTGTGGTGTCCTCTGCCCAGGTTGAAGCCTGTCACGGCAAAGTCCACTATCCTCAGGACCTACATTTCCGTAGTGTCCTTGTCGGAAGCCGAACTGCTCGTCTGGTAGGACGTTGAGTTCTTCCGTGAGTGGTTCCAATCGTCTCTGGATGACTCGCTCTGCCACCGTGCTCATCGAGGGTGTGAGGCTGATGGGTCGGTGGTTTTGCGGTATCACATGGTTCTTGTTGGGTTTGGGGATCATGATAACCGTGGCTTCTTTCCATGGTCGTGGAAAGTGTCTGAGCTTGAGCACTGCATTGACGATGTTGGTCAAGGCAGCAATTCCTTTTCTCGGTAGAGCCTTTAAGGCTCTATTCGGCGAGTAGTTTGCGTCAACACATGTTCACCTCCTACGAGAGATGAAGATGGGTTGCGGAAACTTAGGTGGCTACCTCCAAGTGGTATCGCTGGATAACGGGGTTGACAAGGAAAATCCAGTGGGAATGACCAGAAATGGTCAAAACCTGCGGATCTCTAAGTCAATCTCAAACCAAATGCCACCACAACATGGCTTAATCCAAGGCGTCAAGCGACCCGTGCCGAAGGATGGATGATACCTGAGCCAGTCAGGTATAAAAAAAACGGAGCCTCTGGGATACATGGCGACCTCCCAGAGTAATCTGCCTTACACCTGCGCAGGGGGCACCGCAGGTGTGGACGACCCTTTCCCTACACAAACAACCCTGGGAACTTCCAGTTGAAGAAGACCAACACCGATAGCGGGTATGGAAGTCGAGGAGATTCCAGTTGAATCACACTCGGCACCAGAAACCGTAAACCCAACCGAGGAGGGATCAGCAGATGGTCGAACACCTACTGAGAAACTCCCGGAAACAGAGTGGATTCCAAAGCCATTTGGTAAAATGGAAACCAAAAAGATTCTTCAGCTCATCAAAACCCAGGACATGGGGATAGATACTGAAGAATGGCTTGTCATCAAGAGACAAGAGGTTCTAACTCTTGTCTTTAATGAGGAACCACTGACGACAGAGTGATACAATAGACCCCAGCTGAAACGGGCATGAATCCGAAGAACCTTATCAACAGGCTTCTAAACCTAATTGAAGGCACAAACCTGTTTGAATGAGGAACCACTGACGACAGAGTGATACAATAGACCCCAGCTGGTCGCAGTGTCAAGGGAAGCTAAGTGCCAACCCTGTCTCTGGCTCGTCAGCCTTAAACCAACCAACCAACCAACCAACCAAGGCTCTATTCGAAATTTGGTCTGGTCCGGGTGCCTTGCGGGTAGCAAGGTTTCGGATGATGTCCTTGATTTCTTCTGACGAAGTTGGTTCAAGGACGTGCTCGGCATCATTGATCCGTCTTATTCTCCTGACAGTCTGACTGGCTCGGGTTTCCATGTCTTCCACCTCGTCGGTTAGGTTGACCTGGTTGTCTCTACACTGGCGTTCAAAGGCGTCCGCAAATGCTGCTGCCTTTTCGTTGTCCGTGTAGACCAGGCCCCCCTCTCCGTGGAGTGGCGGGCACGGTTTCCTTCTGCCTTGACGAAGTACTCTCTGCATTCTCCATACAGAGTTGTCTTCTGTGCTCATTTCTGTCATTTTGTTTGTCCATTGCTGTGTTTGGTGACCTTTGAGTTCCAGCCGCAGTTGCCTGCCTGGTTCATTCTTTTTTTATCTTCGGGGGCCAGTGTTCTCTGGTATCTCTTTTTTAAGCGGCGCCTATTCCTAACTAACTCCCTAACCTCTGGGGTTAGTGCTAGTTGGAAGTTGAACCTGGTTGCTTGGGTGGCCTTGGAGCTGCGTTCTATGGCTTTCTGGATAGTTTGTTGCAACTGTGTTGTTGCTTTTCGAGGTGTGTTTTTTGGTATGTGTCCTATGGAGTCGTGTATGATTCTTTGGAATCGGTTCCTGTCGGTGGTCTTCCTGGTAGCTGGTTCATCAGGTTCCGCGTCTCCCTCCCCTATTGTTAGTAGGATTGGGTTGTGGTCTGAGGAGCCTTCGTCTAATACTTCCATCTCAGTGTTGGCTGGGATGGACTGTATCAGTGCTATGTCTAGGATGTCTGGTGTGTGGTTTGCTAGTCCGTGGTAGGTGGGTACGAAGGGGGCTATTACTTCGATGTCGTTGTAGTCGGCCAGTAAGTTCTCCAGATTTCGGCCTCGTGGATTGTTGTTTCTGCAGTGCCATGTATGTGACTTCGCGTTGAAGTCTCCGATGGCTACAGTGGGGTGATGGTCTGGAAATAGTTCTGCTAGGTCTTCTCTTTGTATATTACCCCCTGGCGGGATATACGTTGAGATGATTCTTAGCATTCCTATGCGTCTGACCTTCACTTTTACTGCGACTGCTTCTCCTCGAGAGAGTTCTGGTTTTTCAGCTTTGTGTTGTTCGAGGCCGGTCCTTACTAGCAGGGCTGCGCCACCGCGGGTGCGGCAACCGGGTCTGTCTGTTCGGTAGCAGGTGAATCCTGGAAGATGGAAGTTCTTCTGGGGTTTCAGCGCTGTTTCCTAGATGGCGATGATGTCCACTCGTGTTATGGATATCAGTTCGTGCAGCTCATCCTTGCGGGTGAGTGCGCTATTGATGTTCCAGGAGCAGATTGTGAGTTTTTCCGGAGGTTGTGTTAGCATTTAAGGTTTCCGAGGGCCTGGCTTTGCTTGAAGAGCTCAAGAAGTTGCTTCTTGAACGCTTCAGGTAGGGCCAACAGTTCTTGGTTAACTGCTGTGGTTGCCGTCGTCGTTGTCCTGGTAGGGACCCCATTTTGGTGGAGCCTGTGGTGCTTGGGGTTGGGGCACAGTGTTCCTGGGTCCCTGCCTCCTTCGTGATGGTTGGTATGTTTGTTGTGGGATGGGTCTTGTTGCTGGTTTGTGTTTGAGGAATTTGGGGCAGCCTCTGAAGCTTGCCGTGTGTGGGCCCCCACAGTTGGCGCAGGTGGCTGGCTGCTCCTTGGTCTTCCTGCAGGTGCGGGACTCGTGCTCTGCTCCGCACTTCACGCACCTAGGGGTGGAATGGCAGCACCTTTGTGCGTGTCCGAACCATTGGCATTTATGACACTGGGAGACGAATCCGGCAGTCATTTTCCGTTGGGGCTCCACTCTCACTTTTAGCATGACACAAGTGTCAAGCGTGGAAATGTGGTTTTAGGATCTGGGTACTTTCACTAGGAATAGTGGAAGTGCCTTTCTGGTGCACCTGGCATTCCAGAACTGTGAACCCTGAGTCCTGGATGCTTTCCCTCACGTCCTCCGGCTTGGTGTTCTCCGGAATCCCCCGGATCACTGCGTGGAGTGGTATCTCTGACTTGAGAGAGTAGGTGTAGAAGCTGTAGCCACCAGCTTCTAGGAACGCCGTGGTTGCCCTCCAGCTTGCCTCGTTTTCCGTATGGATGGTTATTCCATCGGACGTTAGCCTGGCCTTCAGGAAGGATCTTCCTTCTAGCCATTTCGGCGGAGACGGTCTGCCACTTGTCCTTATTTCTACTGGTGGTGGTCTTTTCGGGTCACTTCCTGGGGGAAGGGGGCCCTCGAGGATGGTTTGGTCTCCGTTGGCTGCGACGGGGAACTTTTTGACATCTGGAGCCGTTTTGGTTTGTGGGGCTGTTTCTGTTGTTGGGGGTTCTGGGGTCGCATTTTTCGCAGTTCTTTCCCGCCTGTTCGTGACGGAGGTGAACTCCGAGTCGTCATTGCTCTCGTTTTCCTTTTCGGATTCCGAGAGAGACCTTTTTTTGGAGACGTTTTCTTCTTCCGTCTCCATGATGTCCTCATGTTGTGCTGGTGCAACCTGGGCTGGGTTTTCTGCCTCCTTGTTGCCGAGGGTGGCGATGGCCTCGGCTACTTCCATTTGGGAAGCAGCCGCTGCGGCGTTGTCGTAGGCGAGGAGTTGTTTCTTCAACTCCTCATTTTGTTTTCGGAATTCCGAGTTTTCCTTGCGGATTTCCGCATTTTCCTTACGGATGTCATCCAGCTGGGTAAGAACGTTGTAAACATCTTCCATCCTTATTGTCTTCGTTTTCTTCACCTTCCTTGAGGCGAGAGAGCTTTGACTAGTCTCGTCCGAGAATTCGGCAGATCCTTCTTCTGAGGATGATGCCATTCTGATGGTTTTTGTTCGTCCAAGGACAGAGCTCTATTTGCTCTATTTCTCCATCCCTGGTGAACTCATTTCCTGAAATCCAATGCTATATCTAATCCACAGGTACTTTTCAGTTGAAAGGCCACCAACGATCTAAGATCTGGACGGCTATAATCTCAAGTGCTTGGGTATGTTTATCTCTCAGGTGCTGCTTTGTAATCTCTCATCTCCAGCGCTTACTCCACCATCAGTGCAATGTCTATCACCTCGTGGATCAAGACGTAGATAATTCAGGTAGGCGTACGGGCCCAATGATCAGGTGCCTAGACACTGATCGTTGAAGGCGAGCCCGAGTCGAGCGCACTTCCTCTCCAGCCTCAGGGAAGGATGATGTCCAATGGCTTGGTAAGTGAACCAACAGTGCAGGGAAATTCCTAAAAAGCATGAAAGTTGGGACGATGCGATGCGAAGATTCGAGTATTGGGCTTAGAGCGCTGATAAGTGCTACCCAATATCGTATTGATGAAGTTTCGAATTCTTTCTGAAGCAGTTTGTTGCTCCAGTAACGCTACGACGAGAAAAGAAACCAAATTTGTAGAATTTGAAACGAAGTTGGCTGAAGATCCCAATTTAAGTTTCGTATTATCGCAATTCCAATATTCCAAATCCATATATATTAATAATATTCCAATATTCCTGCTAGGCTAGTTCCAATATGAGTTTATGAAAAAAA